>CAUYON010166856.1:0-86817 GCA_963573935.1 Arctocebus calabarensis
TTTATATAGTGATCAAGAAAATGCCATGAAGGCTATCTGTAACAGTACGATGAAAACATTTCTGAATGTATATGAATCGTGCCCTATGATTGCACCAATGTACAGAATTATGATTCAATAAAATTATTAAAAAAAAAAAAACCAGAAGTATAATAAATGTTAAAGAGTATTCTTCATAAAGAAGGAAATTATACCAGATGGAAATGTAAAAGCATTTAATTTTTAAAATTTAAACCAAAACTTGTCAAAGAAAAAATAATAATGTATCAAAAATTTATAATATATGAAGTGAAATGGAAGCATACTATCATAAGGTTTTTACATCTTGTGTAAAGCGGTAAGACATCATTTGGAAGTACATTATTAAGTTAAAGATATGTGTATAAATTCTAGAGCAACTACTGAAGAGAAAAGGTATAGCTAATAAGCTCATAACTCAATCATATCTATAATCGCAATAAATGTAAATGGCAAACAATTCCAATTAAAAGGCAGAAATTGGGGCAGTGCCCATGGCTCAAGGAGTAGGGCACCAGCCACATATACTGGGGGTAGTGGGTTCAAGCCCGGCCACAGCCAAAACTGCAAAATAAATAAATAAATAAATAAATGGCAGAAATTGTTTGATGGATTTAAAAAAATCAAGACTCAACTACATGCTGTCTATAAGAAACCCAATTTAAATATGAAAACATAGATTATAAGTAAAAGGATGGGAAAGATATATAAACACTGATTTTAAAAATCTGAAATTTCTATATTAACATCAATAAAAGAAGGTTAATTTCAAATATGAAATGTTAGCACAGATAAAGATGGACATTTTTTAATAATAAAGGCATCAATGCTTCAAGAGGACATAGCAATCCCAAATATATATGCACCTAAACACAGCAAATACATATTCTTTCCATGTATACATAAAACTGTCACCAAAAGAGACCACATTCTAAGCCACAAACAAGTCACAATACATTTAAGAGTTGATATCACTTAAAAATATGATTTCTGATTACAACAGAATTAAACTAGAAGTCGGCTTGGCACCTGTGGCTCAACAGGCTAAGGTGCCAGCCACGTACACCTGAGCTGGCAGGTTCGAATCCAGCCCAAGCCCACCAAACAACAATAACGGCTGCAACCAAAAAATGGCCGGGCGTTGTGGCAGGTGCCTGTAGTCCCAGCTACTTGGGAGGCAGAGGCAGGAGACTCACTTGAGCCCAGGAATTGGAGGTTGCCATGAGCTGTGAAGCTATAGCACTCTACCCAGGGTAATAGCTTGAGGCTCTGTCTCAAAATAAATAAATAAATAAATAAATAAATAAATAAATAAACTAGAAGTCAATAACAGAACAATAAATAACATTCCTCAAGTATGCAGGATGCAGTGGCTCACACCTGTAATCCTAGCACTCTGGAAGGCCAAGGTGGGTGGATTGCCTGAGCTCATAGGTTCAAGACCAGCCTGAGCCAGAGCAGGACCCTGTCTCTAAAAATAACCGGGAATTGTGTCGGGCATCTGTAGTCCCAGGTACTTGGGAGGCTGTGGCAAGGGAATCACTTGAGCCCAAGAGTTTGGTTGCTGTGAGCTATAATGCCACAACATTCTACCAGGGGTGACAAAGTGAGACTCTGTCCCAAACAAACAAACAAACAAACAAACCTCAAGTATTTGGAAACCGATACACTCCTAAATAACTCATGGGTCACAATATAAATTAGTCACAACTGCAAGCTATAGTTCTGTTTTTGAAAAATAATAATTTAAAAAGTCACAAAAGAAATTAGAAAATATTTGACCTGAATAAAAAAGAAAACACAATATTTTGAAACTTTTGGAATGCAGTTAAGGAATTGCTGGAGGAAAAGCTTATAATATTAAAGTCTTATATTGGAAAAGAAAAAAAATCAAAGTAATAATTTCTGCCACCTTCTTAAAGAAATTGTAAAATTAGGAATAATTTAAGCTCAAAGTAAGCAGAAGGAAATTATAAACAAAAGAGAATAAGTAAACGAAATAGAAAAACAGTAGGGAAAAATCGATAAACTCAAAAAATAGTTCTTAAAAGATTTACTGATCAACCTCTAGGCAGACTGAGCAGAAAGAAAAGAGAGAAGACACAAATTAACAAGATGAAAACTGAAAGAAGGAAAATCACTAACCAGCCTAAGGACAGTAAAAGAATATAAAGAAAAGATTAAGAACAACTTCACGGCAACAGGTTTGAACACTAAGATGAAGTGTTACTTTTCATACAAAAGCAAATGAAAATATAGGCTATTTCTAAAATTAAAATACTTGTTCTTCAAAAGGCACCATTAAGAAAATGAGAAGAAATGCCAAACACGAGGAGAATGTATTTACAGATTGTGAATCTGAAGGCGGAGACATTGGATGAGATAAAGTGGGGAATGGGGGAGAAGGGCTTTACCTGAGTTCCCCAGACACCCAGTGGCTTTGTGGGCACCAACCAGGTCTCCTGCCTCAGCACTAGTCCGGGTTCTCAGGTTATATGGAGAACAATTAAGTTTTTAATGGATTCAGACTTCTAACCGTCTCATCAAGAGGGGCCTAGCTGGACTAGGTGCCTTCCAATGGGCAGGGTCCCCAACCACCCCTGGAACAAGAGGCAGGTGAACCCCAGTTTCCCTCCCTCACTCCCTCCAGAGTGGGCAGCTGGCTTGTCTGCCAGCATGTGGGTCCCACCACACACAGATCCTTGTCCTCTTATCTCTATTGCCACCCAACAAGTAGAGCTGAGGGGGGGGGGGGTCACTGCTTCCTACTGCTGCTGACGGGCAGCTGGAGCAATGCTTGGGGTATCTTTTGGAACAAATCCACCATCGAGGCAAGAGGGTAAATGGTCACAGTGTGGTTATGCTGGCAGAAATGGGAGAAAAAATAATGTCGCCTTTATAAGGGAGTCAGCTGAACATTTTACAATTCCTCCCCAAATCAACTGAGCCATTTTCACAACATAAAACAAGCAAAAAATGTAATTATTTCAAGGTGTCCTTCACCTCGAACTCACTCGAGACCCACAGCTTAGGGGTTTTAAAAAATACATATATTTAAAGCAAATATTATTGCAAATGACTACTCTGTAATTTGGATTAATTGCTTTGGGTTTTTTCTGGAAATAAAATCTTTAAAGCAAACTCATAAAAATGCTGGCGCACAGGGCAGCTGTTTCTGCAGTGTGTTGTAGGCAGAGAGTCCGGCGCCTCCCCACGGGGGGCCATGGTGGGTCATGGAGTCGTCTGTTTGGTCAAAGACCCTGGAGGTGTCTGTGCCACAGCCCTGGCCCACACCCCAGCACCCATCACACTTGTCTGGAATCCCCCCTCAGGGAGAGTCCAGGAAGGCCCTGGCCAGGTTTGACACTGCCCTCCGTGGGGTGAGAGCAGTAGCTCAGGTGGGCCCTGCTGCCCAGGCTTCAGGGACCCACCCAGAAGAACATGCTGGTGTGGCACTGGAGAGAGCTGGGCTCTGGCTGCACTGAGGTCACATGAAAGGCATGGCTGAGTGTGTGCTGGGACAGCAGTGCAAACAAGGGAGAGAGGCCCCTCACCAACTCTGAGCACCTCCCCTGGGGCTTCCTGACAGAGGAGCCTGGCAGGACCCTGCTGCGGGGCGCGGGGCGGGGAGGGGGCAGCAAGGCCACGGTGTTAATTTTCAGAAATGAGTGGCATGAGCATGTGCAATGTTGCAGGGGACATAGGAGAGTGAAGATGGGGGACCACTCAGACATCTCTGGGGACCCTTGAGTTTCAGCAAAATAAGGACCAAAGGGCAGAGTGTTTGGTAAGGCAAGCGCACAGGTGTCACACGCCTGCCATCCAGCTGGCTCCATCATGGGCATCATTTTGTTTGTTCTGTCCAGCAACCCTGAGAGGGAGGCATCATCTGTCCTTTCTTGGGTCCTGTGCCCAGGGTCACAGGGCCAGGGAGTGACAGGCTAGGAACTGTGCAGCTTCCAGGGGCAGGTGAATGGAGGTCAACAGCAGACACGGATTGGACCTGCTTGTCAAGGTGAAAGTAGTCATTGCAAGCAGCTGGACATAGAGGACAGAGAGCCGGGGTCCTGGGCCAGCTCTGTTGCCAGTGTGCACTGGACCTGGAGCAGATGCCATCTTCAGGCCAGGCCTCAATTTCACCGTCGGTTCACCAGATGGAGGGGTGCACGCATCCAAGTGCCATCTACCCATCCGCGCATCCATTCATCACTCACTCAGTCATCCATCTATTCTCCAGCTAGGCAGCCACCTACCCATCACCCATCTGTCACCCATTTATCCATCCACTGTCTATTTTCCCATTATCCACTCACTTACTCACCCATTTATCCATCCATCAACAGCCCACCTATTTATCCAGCCATATTCATTCACCCATTATCCACCCATCCATTTATCCATCCACTGTCCATCTTCCCATCAGTCTGTCCACTCACTGTTTATCCATCCACCCTCCACTCATCTACCCAGCAATGATATCTTCCATGTGCCATGGGGAATAAAGGGAAGCAAAAGCGGTGAGAAGCCCACCCTCCAGGTGACACCCTGAGGTTGTATGTGGGGGACAAATATTTGGGGACCGGCCAGGAGGCTTTGGAGGTAAAAAGTGCAGGTGAGGGATGGTGGCCGTGGGCAGAGAAGGTGCCACTTGCCTTGAACAGAGAAGAGATGCCTTCCTGGTGGAGGATGAGGCCTGCGTCTCACAAGAAGGGGTGTGGGTGCAGAGCCAGCTCTGCCCAGGGGTGTGGGAGGAGGAGCTGTTCTGGCTGCCCCAGACCTGAAGGGAACCAGGGAGCACTCAGTCCCTATGGTGACGCCCCCACCCCTGCTTTGGACAAGATGGGGGATCTGCATGTCCAGGGTAGGAGGGAGAGTGAAGGCACACCCCAGGCTGAGTCTGCAGGGTGACCCCAGTCAAGTGGAGAAGGGTGTAAGAAACTGGACTAGCCCCCAGGCCACCCTGTCCCACCCCACCTCCAGGGAGGCTCAACTTCAGGGCTCCAGGAAGCGTCTGAGGGCAGACTGCCTTAGTTTCCCCACAGGTGCTTCTGCTGGTGATCCTTCTCCGTGCTGGGAGTGGTGTCAGGGCTGAGAAGAGATGCGCCTGGGCTGCTAGTAGCCATCCCCAAAGGGGGACTCAGCCAGCAAGGGGCCAATTCCACTGGGCCAGAAAGGGCGGGGGCGTCCTGGAGGAGGTAGCCTTTCAACTCTGGTAAACTCCCTGTGCGTGTTTGCACGGAGCCCACCCAGCCATGGGGTAGCTAGGCCCTGAGTGGCCCCACAAGCAAGGCGCCCTGACCTGGTGCCCTCTGGCCTGTATTTCTCCTCCTTTATCCCACAGGCATGGAGCCTGTTGGCTCTATGCCTATAAGGCAAGCACCTCATGTCCAGCACGTGCTTCCCCTTAGTGAGGCCGCAGGAACCCTCAAGTTCACCTGATCAGTTCCAAACGTCCAGTCACCTGCTTCCTGAAACAGCTTCCAAGTACCCACGCTTTCTAGGGAGCTCCGAGCTGGGGCGCAGGCTTCCTTCCCCCAGGCTAAGGAGCTGATCTGGATGGAGACAGGAGACAGTGGGCCAGGTGCTGGGGACTCCTGCCAGCAAGTCTCCCAGGACCTGCTTGGAGTCCTCACAAAATTGGGGGGCAGACCCAATTTTATGTGTGTGAGTGGAGGCTGGTCTCTGCCCTCGAGTCCTCAGCAAAGTCCCAGCTCCCCTCACCCTGGGGGGGGGTTCTCACCCACCCACTGTTTCCTCACCAATGAACCAGGAATTCCTGGAGCCCTGGACAACCCCTAGGGATTGAGCCTCAAATGAGAAGTGAGTTAATTTTCAACAAAGAGGCTAAATTTCCATTATTGGCCAGCGGCGTTCTTCCGAGAAGGTGCCCAGTCCACGTCCATGGAGGCAGAGGAGGACATGAAAGAGAACCCCCATGCTGCCTTGGGGGCTCAGCATCAGGAGGAAGGGATGGACAGGTGTGGGGGGCTGTGCCCACGCAGAGGAGCCAGGCCCAGAAGGACCACACAAGGAAAGCAGCCGGCAAGTGGAAGCAGCCATTGTGCCCACGATAACAGGTGGGCAAATGAGCCCGCTCATCACCCAGCCTGGAGAAGGAAGGGAATGTGGACACCTGCTGCAGCCAGAGGCCCCAAGGACACTGTGCTAGGTGAAGTCAGCTGGTTGCAGAAGGACAGATACTGCGGAATTCCCCTCCTAGGAGGCCTCTGGAGTCATGGACTCCGTAGAGATAGAAGGGTCTGGGGGAGGAGGGGTCAGAGCTGAGGTCTGGGGAGATGATGCATTCCAGAGACGTGTTTGCACAACAATGTGAACATGCTTAGTGCCAATGAATGTCTGCTTAAAAATGGTTAAGATGGTAAATTTTATATTATGTGTGTTTCACCGTAATCAAAAATTTAAAATCTGACAAAATCTGCCTGGTGGTGGTGGGGTTTTCCTCTGTTCTGGGCGTGGTTCTCAGCCCTGAGCCTGCATCCTCGACCTTCATCCTCCCAGAAGCCTGGAGGTGGGGGCTATCATGTCCACAGATGAGAAGACTGAGCCTGGGGAGTGTGGCCAGCTGGGTGAGCATCGAGGCTGTGGTGGAGCCATCCTCCTGCTGCCCACCCCACCCCACCCCTGCCCCAATAGGCTGAGAAGCCCAGTGTCCAGCTCCAGTGTGTCCCCAACTGTCTGCACCCTGTCGGATGAGAGACAAACTCAGAAATTAACATTTAGAAAATAAACTTTTATTTAACATGCTGCGGAAAGCATTCACAATAGTGGGATCAGGACAAGCTTCCAGAAGCTGCTCTTGAGAGACAGGGAAGATTTTGTTCTTATTTCTAAACATAGTAACAATTATATGACTAATATATATCAACTAGAGAAAACAAAAATTCAGATAAACATAACAGAGGAAAACTTTTCATTGTGTTTTTACCCAGCTTCTCAGGAGGCTGAGGCAGGAGGATCACTTGAGACCAGGAGTTTGAGGTTGCTGTGAGCTAGGCTAACACCATGGTGCTCGAACCTAGGGCAACAGAGTGAGACTGTCCCTCTAAAAAAAATTTTTTTTTTTAGAGACAGAGTCTCTCTGTCACCTAGGCTAGAGTGTAGTGGCACAGTCACAGCTCACTGCAGCCTCCAAATTCTGGCCTTCAGAGTTCTCCTACTCAGACTTCAGGTGTGAGCTGATGTGCCTGGCAGAGAAAAATGTTTCAACACCCTAAAACCCCACCACTCAGAAAAAGCCACCATTAATATTTCAATGTATTAGTACATTCCTAAAGGTCTCCCCCTGTGTTTAGGGCATACCAGCATGATAGCAGGGCACCATGTCCAGGGTCTGATTAGCATTCTGTTGTAGGAAAGGAACCAATTTCATCCATCAGCTCCTTTTATTGCCAGAAGTGGGTCATGGGAAAACCTCTAGAAAGTTCACTGACTAGGACCCAGACAACCTTGCAGAGTTTGGAGCTCCTGGATGCTATGCATGGCATTAGGCCTGGGCCTAAGAAGGGACATGGCCTTCCTAAAATAGCCACAAAAGCCTCTGGGTAGAGATAGAGAATGAACATACACCCACTCAATAGTGCCCCCCCTGCAAGTCCCTCTTCTCCTGCAAGAAAGGTTTTAAGAAGCATTTACCCATAAGGGTGGGGAGGATGGGGCAGGACACTTGAACACTAATTTCTGAAAGCTTATTTGCTGATGAACCTGGGGCTGCTGGGTCACAGGAAGGAGAACAGAGACCCAGAAGTGAGATTTTCCCAGATTCCTAACAAAGAGCACCTCAAAACTGAGGATTGGTCCTAAGAGCATCCCCAAGACTGGAGGTATAGGCTAGAGAGAGGGGGCTGAGCTCCTACCCACTCCCCCTGGAGCTACTCCGCCTCCCCAACACCAGCAAAAGCCCAAAGGCTTATCCTCCAGGACATAGGCAGCTGCCTGCAGAGTCTCTGCTGTAGCCCCAAATTGACTCCCAGAAGACTGGCAGCCAGATCCCTCATACTCCCTAAAGAAGCTGACATTCATGGATCTCAGGACCACCCAGCCATGAATCTCAAAGGCAACAAGGCCCCCCTCTTACTCTGGGCCTGCCATCAGCTCCTCATCACTGGCAGTCAGGGAGGGCCAGCAGGTAGCTCAGAGACAGAGACCAACCCACAGTTCCCCGGGTTCACCAGCAGAAGACTACCGCATACCAAAAACAAAGAAGGGAGAAAGTAGAGCAGAAGATCAGCAATGCAGCATCTCAGGTAAGTTTCCTAGAGCTGAGGGACACAGGTTTCTGGTGTGAAAGAGCTCAGGCTAGATAAAAATAGACATGCTCCAGGGGACATCACTCTGAAATACTGGATCACCAAGGCAAATGGAAAGATTCTGGAAGATTCCAAAAAGGAAAAAGCAAGTCACATACAAAGCCTAAGGAAACAGAATTTCCTCAGACTTCCCAAGAGCTGCCCTAGAAGCAAGAAGGCAATGGGGCAGCACTCTTTAAAAGTCCGAAGAAAGAAAATTACGACCCGGAATTCTATACCCAGCCCAACTATTCTTCTGGCATGGTGGAAGAATAGAGACACTTTCATACATGCAAAGTCCTAAAAACTGTGTTTCTTATGTATCCTTTATCAGAAGTAACTAGAAGATGTGCTCCACAAAAATGAGAAAAATAGCCAAGAAAATATAGTGTGTATAAAGTAGGAGACCCACAGCAACCTCCTCAGAGCAGTGATTTTCAACTGGTGTGTCATGAAAAATTTTAAAGATGATTAATTAAATTATTTTCAAAAGAAGTTCAAAGCACGGTAAGCATATTCTTTCTTGTTTTTCATTCTTTTTTTTGATCAACATAATTTAAGAGTGGAAGTTTACCTCTAAGTTCAAGTGTGCCATGGGATAAAATAGTTTGGGAAACAATGCCCTTGAGGTTGGCCCTGGAGCTCTTAGGCTGATGGCCTTGGACAAAATACTGGCTCCATACTGGAGCAGGTTCCTAAGGGGCCAGGAGTGGGGACTGCCCTACCACGGTTTCTGTCCCTGAACCTTCAATTCACCTGGTTTGTCTTAACCATAGCAGATAAAATCTGTTTCCTCTTCTTATTAACTTCCTATCACTATGCTAACAAATTACCACAAACTTAGTGGCTTAAAAACAACACATAGTTTTTCACTTTTATTTCTGTAGGACAGAAGTCCAAAATTGGTCTCACGGGGGTGAAATCAAGGCATGGACAGGGTTGCTTTTCTTTCAGGAGACTCTAGAATCCTTTGTCTCCCATCTTCTAGTTTGTAGAGGTCTCCACAATCGCCTTCTTTGGCTAATGGGCCTTTCCCGCATCTTCAGCACCAGTCAGGCTTCGAATCTTTCCCATGTCACCTAGTTCTGACACAGACTCTCCTGCCCTGCTCCGCCACCTCTAAGGACTCCTGTGATTACACTGTGCCCACCCAGAATATCCAGGACATGCCGCCTAACTTGAGGTCAGTGTCACCAGCCGTAATTGCACCTGCAACCTCCATTTGGAACCTCACTGTCCCTACACTTTTCTCCAAGCTTTTGTTATAACCTCATGACCAGCGTCACCTTTGCCCTGGCTGTTCCCTCTGCCTGAATACTGCTCGCCCAGATGTGCAAGTGGAGCTTATCACTTCCTTACATCTCTGTTTGAATGCCACGACCCCAGTGAGGGCTTTCTGGACCAGCTGTTGAAAATTGTGCCTATATCCTCTCCTTTCTTCCTTCTTTTTTGTCCATTGCACTAGAATGTTCTAGCTCGTTATGCCAGGCTCTTATATACCCTGGTTACTGCTGCCTTCTCCATGAGAACGTGAGCACTGGTCACTGTTGCAGCCTCAACACCTATGGCCGTGCCCAGTGCATGGTTGGTGTGTGATGAAGGTGTGTCCCTCGAGGGAAAGGACAGCAATCTGCTGGATACCTGACATTGGCCAGCCCAGGCCTCCTATTGCTCCCAACTGAGGTTCTCCTGGGGCACCTGGGGCTGCAGCATCTGCTTTGGGAGTCTCATCTCACCTCATCTCCCCAAGGTGCCACTGCCTCAGCCTCCGCTGGGGCCAGCCGCAAAGCTATGGTCTGTGCACGGGATTGCCCACTCTGGACATTTCACAGGAATGGAGTCAGACAATACCTGACCCTTCGTGACTGGCCTCTTTCCCTGAGCACACATTTGTTCATGGTGTAACGCACTGCAGCGCTTCTCCCCTTACCGCAGCTGAAGCCTGCTCTGGTGCGGGGATGAGCCACACCTTATTTACCCATCTGTGGTGATTTTAATGCTCCTCACTCACCTTAGTGTGATTAAGCTTCTGCAAAGGAGTTACTCTGCAGCGAGGGTCATTCTAGGCTCTGGGGGACCCAGGAGGACCATAAACTTCTGCTGGGGTCTGCACAAATTCTTAGGGAAGGTTTAACGGTTTTTTAACCTCGGACTTATGGTTCAAAAGCAAAGGCTTTGAAAGCAGTTTGTGGATCTAAAACTGTTTTTGCCATTTAGGCCTGGCTCTGCTGGGCTGGCCCAGGGAGAGAGCTTTCTGATGTCTTCGGCCAAAAAAACACAGAGAAAACAGAGCATCAAGGATGGCCGAGCGTGGCATTCTTATTGTGCAGAAAGCACACGCTGCGGGGCGGGGGGGAGTCACTGAGCGCTGATTTGATTGGAAAGGAGTCTTCAATGAATGACATCATTCCAGGAACATAAATCTTGGTTTGTATGATTTATTTATGTTAAGAAATCCACATATGATGCCGAGTTTTCAATGGCTTTGTTTAAGTGATAGTTTTTCCTTTTTAGTGAAAGTTGGAGCGATGATAAACAGCTCCAGCTGTAAAAATTAAAGCCAGAGGTGAAGCCAAGGTGATTATTACAGAAAAATGCTGAGTAGGGAGGGGTGTTTGGCCTTCCATCCTCTAAAATGAAAATTACCCTCTGCCACAATGTGCCACGAACAATTACCTGCTGTTTATTAATTAACCTCTTTTAAAAGCACCACAATTCTACAAGAAACTGCTATTTCTCTAATGTGAAAACTGGCTTATTCGTGTTTATTAGAACAACCATGTCCCATGTGGTCCAGGCTTAGTACACACTTAACTGACACATATATTTTTTTTAATGGCACATTTTATGATTGGAAATACCTAACTAGAAGCCCAGATACTGAGCCAGGCTTGCTTGTTGTGTTTCAAACAGAGTCTCCAAAGCTGCTGGCTGGGTAGCCACAACACAGGCCCAGGATGGCCACCGCGGCAGTGGGTGGTGGGAAGGGAAGAGGCCTCAGACTCCCCAGTAAGAGGGTGAACTCAGGAAACATAACCTACAAATGGCTGAGTCTTTCTGGACCCAGGCAAATAAACATCTTGGTCATTGTCAGAAGCACATGGGTGAATGAGAGCCGAAGTGCCCTCTGGAACTCACACTTCATGAACCCAAAAAAGGGTCCTAGGTGGGGAACCCATCATGGTGGCGCAGGTGAGGACTCCGTGGAGAGCACTGTCCTTGCCGTATATGTCATCTGGAGTACATGCTCTATTGTCACAGAGCTCTTCATCTGAATCCTACTTATGTCTTGAAGGATAGGCCAAGAGGCTCAAGGCTCCAGGCACCAGTTTCCCCATCTGTAAGGTGGGAACAATCTCAGTGCCCACTGCATGGGACTGTTGTGAGGTTCTCGTGGCATCATGCTGCAACCCAGGGGTGGGAGGCAGACTGGGTTACACCCAGAACTCTGCCTGGTACAAGAGCCCAGCTGAAACACTCCAGTCAGGGAACTCTGTGGCTAGACTGGGCTTGTCTTCTGGAATACTCCTTTCGACCCCATCCGTACTCAGCTCCCCACAGTCCCATCTTCCCAATACGTATGCAAGAGACTGGTGTGGCTTGCTCACTGCTGGGTTCCCCTGTTGCAGGGGCAACTATGTGAAACCTGGTTAGATTAAAGAGAGGTGGTTCAGCTTTGAGGGGCCACACAGTCCATGCCTGAGGCCACTCCCTCCACCGCTAGTGGAAATACCTGCCCTCAGCTGCCTCAGTCTTCCCTGGGCTAAAACCCACTTGCAGAGATCCAAGAGAAGATTCTACTCACTCAGGTCTCTTTAATCATTCATTCATTCACTGAGCACAGGGCACAGTACTCGCCTTAGGCCAGGTGCCAAAGCCTGGGCTTTGGAAGTTCATGAGAGGCCAGGAGGTTGCAGGTCTGGGGGAGGAGACACCCTCCTATTCCACCCACCACCATCGGATTCTGAGTTCTAGTGCCACTGGACCTTGCCAGCACCTCCTGTTCAGTGTGAAGGAATGAGTGAATGAATGCTGCTTCCAGACAGGAGCGGAGACCTGCAAGGAACACTGGTTGCAGCTGCTAGGAGACTGGCTGGCCCTGGGGCAGGGCAAGGTCAAGAGGGAGGGGCCTGACTGGGACAGGGCAATGTCAGGGGGTGGGGCCTGACTGGGGCTGGGCCCAGGGCCCTGAGCCAGTTGTGGCTACAGGGGTGAGTGGGGGTACCAGGATCTGTGCTGTCTGTGTAACCAGCAGCAGCTGCCTCCCAGGGCCTGACTCGAGAGCCATGGAGGGAGGGCTCCCTGTCCCCTGCAGCACCAGGGAAAGGCCAGGCTCCACCTGCATGACAAGCCTGGCTTGTCACTTCATTTTGCTTTAGGAAATTGGACTCCTGGGAAGCTGGAGAAGCTAACCATGGGGTCCAGAGGACCGGAGGCAGAAGCTGGGTCTGAAAAGGCTGATGTTCCTCTGTTCCTGCCCCCAGCTGTCTGCTGGCTCTGGGGAGGGAGGGAGGAAGGCTGTGTGTAGGGGGGAGAAGCACCAATCCCTCCTAAGTAATGACCATCCCTGGGCACCCACTGAGTGGTGACATCGTGATCCCACTGGTATCACAGGGCAGCCAGGAAGCCACCTCCTTTACCCTGCTACCCAGGCCGGGCCCAGGGTGGGTTCTGAATGCGGTGACCTGTGGGGGTTGCAGGGAGCCGAATGCTGAGCGCAGGTTTGTCCCCTTCGGCAGGGTCCATGTCCTTCGCTGCGTCGGTAGCAAGTCTTGTATAGACCGAGGGACCCCAGGACACAGAGGGAAGGGCAGAGATGAGAGTGCTGCCCAGCCCTAGCAGGACAGGGGACCCCAGTCACTTGCACAGTCATTGCCTGCCAGGTTTCTCCAGCCTGGAGGCATGGGCACCACACTTTCCTGGGAGGACGCGGAAGCCGGGGCTGATTTCATCTTCCTTCACTCTGCAGAACTCACCATTTTTTCCCTGCCCCAGGGCAGTCCTGAGCTCCTCCCTTTTCTCACCGGCTCTGAGAGCCATGTCTGCATGCTGCCCATGATTGTTGGTAGAAAGCAAGGCGGGGAGGGGGTGTCCGCCTGGTGCTGCCCTGGCTACCAGGTTCCCTCCCCTCTCTCTGTTCGCCCAGGGAAGGTGGGAGGCCTGAAGGTTTGGTCAGGCCACGCCCCCTCCACCTGCTTCCCTCACCCTCAAGTCCTCTGCAGTTACCCTGAGGGGAGCTGGTGGTGGAACCTCAGCTCCCAAGGTCGTGCCCCAGGGTCCCAGCCAGTCCCAAAGACCCAATAGTCCCCAGTGGGATGGAGGTGGCACATTCAGTCCCAAGAACTCAGGGGGACCTGGCCCTTCCTTGCCTGTTCTTCCTTCCTCAGCCACTGCACCACTCCAGGGCTGCTTCCTCCCTCTCTCAGCCTTCCTTCCCCCTCTCTCTCTGTCCCTTGGTAGGACTTGGGATGCTGGACAGTGCCACCCAAGAGCTGGAGCCTTGTACAGTAAACACGAGGGCATATGGGGCCCAAATGAACCCGAGGAAAAGCTCTGGGTGAGCCAGACCTGGTCTGGGGTCAGAGGGGAGACCCTGGTAAGCTGGGCCCAAGCTAGAAAGCCAGGCAGATTGAGTGAGGGGAGGGGAGGAGAAGACAAGACCCTCCGAGGGTAATGCGGGTCCCACAAGGCCTTTGACCCCCACTGCACACCCAAAGGGGTGGGCTGGGCAGCCTCCTGGTGTTTCCATCCACCCTGCTATCCTGCCAGCCCTGCAATTAACCACTGAGAAAACAGACATGGCCTGGCCCATTTCACAGGTGGGGCCGCTGAGGCCCAGAGAGAAGTCTAACCAGCTCCTCCGCAGTTTACACCTGGGGGTGTTAAGCCCACAGGATCAAAGGCAACATTTGGTTTTCACACGAAGAGGGTCAGATACGTGGGGCTGTCCACTGCGGAGAGGACGAACGGGGAGGAGGCAGCTTTGCAAACCGCTATGAATTCAGGTACAAGCTGATTCGGGCAGGGCCAGTGTTCTGGGCTCCGTCCGGCATCTCAGCACGCAGAGGGCGGGCTCCCGCCTGCCGATTTGGCGATCCCGGGATTCGCCGCCGGCCGGTAAAGCGACGCAGCTCGACATTCCGCTGCCTGGGCTCGGTCCACGCGCAGCCACAGGTAGGAGCCAAAAGCAGCGACCACGTCTACGCGGGCCGAGTGCACCACCTTGACTGCGCACCGCTGCGCGGTCGCCGCAGGACCGGGGCGCTCCGGGGAACGAAGTTGCTCGCGGCGTGTGTGGGCGGGTGGCCGGGGCTGCGGCCGGGAGCGGACCGCAAGCTCCTCGGCTGCGGGGCGCGGGTCGGCACGTGGCTCAGGAGTACTCGCAGCGCAAACCCGACTTTGGGATTCGTTGGCGGATTTTCAAAGATCCGGAGATCGAGAGGGAAGGCGTGGGAAGCGGATTCCGTTTATTGCTCCCCGTGGCCCGAGCCTGCGGGCGGTCGACGGAGCCCCGCGGCTTCGCCTGATCTACTAACTCCAGGCGGGGGTGGGGGGAAGGAGTCGTTGGAAGCTTCCTGAAACTTCTTGGAGAGCCCAGTTGGGCCTGGATAGGGTCAAACGAAGGAGGTTGGGGCGCTTCAGGTTCAGCCGCAATCTCTCGAAACAAAACAAAGCAAAACAAAAAACTGCAGATCGTGTCCCCAAAGTGCACGTGGCTGCAGCCCCCGGGACACACAGGCACGCCCGCATCTTCCCTGGAGAGCCTGGCACCTGGGCACCAAACCAGGCGGAAGGACTCTGCCGGGCGATCTGGCAGCCGCAGCGCCCGGGCCCTTCCCGGAGGACAACTGCCTTCCTGCATTCGAAACAAGTCAATTTCCAAACATCTGGGGTTTTTTCAATATTATCAAAACGGCTCAAACTCCTGTGAAGTCTTGGTTGGGACTGTCCCCACCCCTCCCGGCGGCCACCTATTCTGGGTCCTAGAACTGTGTGTTGGAGCTGGGAGGCCTCACCTCAGACACAGTAGGGAACAGCTTCCCACCAGGCTTCTGAGCTCACTGGATTAGCAACTGGGACCTGTGCCCTATCCTGTCCTGTCAAAGCCATCTGAGTCACAGCAAGGTTCTCCTGTCTTGAGCTGGGAAGAGGGTCAAAAGAGGATCTGAAATACTGAGCAGAGCCAGGGAGCTCCTGCAGCCCTGGGGAGGAGTGGAGACCTGGAGCTCGGAAAGTACTCTCTTGGGTCACTTCAGAAGCCTGTGTGGGTCAGAAATGGCTTTTCGGGAGGGGCTGGCTTCTCACCCCAAGCTGAAGGCATCTGCATTCAGCCCCCATCAGTCCCCTGCTGGGTGTCCAAGAGTCAACCTTCACGTCTTCTCCCTAGTGGGAATCAAATCAGCTTACCTCCAGGCTCCAGTGGTCCCTAGCCTGTATTTGCCCAAGTCTAGAAGACACTCTCACCAGGGGTGGGCAGGAGAATATGTGCCCAGGGAGCAAGAGCCTCCTGCTGACCTGACTCAGGTGTTGAGGTTGACCGACAGGTTGCAGATTTCTGAGGAAAGCCCATGCCTACTCTAGGAGACAAACTTTTATTCTCTTTGCTGCCACAGAGTTTTTCTGTGGGGATTGAGGACCAGTGGTGGTAGTGGTGGTGGTGGTGCGGGTGGTGGTAGTGGTGAGCAAAACTTGATCTGGAATCCCTAGAACCCTGGGGGATATCTGAAAGAAGTCCCACTACCATGGAGAAAGGAAACAAGGGGTCTGCACACCTTCCCACCTCCCACACACAGGGGGCAGCTGAGGCTTCCTAGGGCCTGAAGGCCTGGGCAAGGTAGCTGGGGGCTCTGACCTGACACCTCTTTGCATGAAGACTACCAGTTGGTTTGGGGCACAGGGCCTGGCTAAGCAAAAGGGACCCTCTAGCCCTGGAGTCCGTTCATGGACCCTGGGAGTGCAGGGTAGGTCAGTGTGGTTTTACTACTCATGGACTTCTGGGGGACTCCCAGGGCTTGGGACCCTCCTTACTCACTGTCTAGCTCTGTAGGACCAGCTGTTCTCATATTCAGCTCTGGCTTTTTGCCAAAGGAGCTAATCTGATCATGAGTCTCTGGTCTCTGGAAACGCTGGGTGCTCAGGACTCGCTTTGTGCCCCGGGCCCAGTAGAAGTTGCTCTAGCCTTCACCCCCCGCCCCCCCCCAGCAATGAAGTTGATTCTGAAACTCTGGTGTTGTGGGCTTCTAGTCACCCAACCCACACTCATTGTCCTGAGACAACCCAGGGAGGTCAGTGGGAGTAGGGCACCACGTCACCCCACTTCGGTCTCCCTGAGGCTTGGCATCTGCCCTGAAAACTGCCGCTAGACCATTTAGTATCGACCCTTTCCCCATGGGGCCCCAGTTTCCCACACTTGTTCCTTCAAGTCTCTAGAGGTCTTTCTCTGCCAGGCAAGGACACAGAACAGGGACCCAGGGAGGACAGAGGTCTGTCTGACCTTCCCTCTGTGCAGGACGCCTCCATGCCTGACCTGCTCTCTGCTTCTAAGTCTGGCCACGCGGGGGCAGGGCCTGGCCAGGCCAGGACCCAACCTCAGGCAGGGCCAAGGCCTTGGGGACAGCCTGCTGGGCGCCTGCAGCACCTTGGGGGTCTAGGCAGCTCGGATGTCTCCCTGGTCAGCCTTGATCCCCAGATACCCCTCTCCACACAGACGCAGAGCAGTAGCGCCCCTGTCCACACCACAATGACCCTGGCAGTGGGCAAAGATGAGACAACACAGCTCACTGTGTTGCCCACTCCCAGGCCCTCTCTAGGCCCTGACAGAGGTACAGCCTCTGTGATGTCTGTCTTGGCCTGTCCCTGCCCGGGTTTTGAGAATTTCTACCCGAGCGCATGAAGCAGGTAGGGAGGAAGCCTGAGTGAGCTAGGTGCCCCAGAAGTCTGGGCCTTCACAACCTAGAGGCTTCTGGCTGCCTCCAGCACAGAGGAAATGGAGGCCAGTCTTGGGCACAGGACTGGGGGTGGGGAAAGGGCCCTATTACTTCACAAACATAAGTGTGGCCTCCCTGCGCCTTCTACTAACCCTCTTGGGAAGCTCCAGACAGGAGCCAGGGGGCCCCGGGCTGCAGAGGTATAGGATGACCTTGAGTTCCTTCTGGCCAGCAGCCCCTGCCAGATTGGGCCCACCGCCTGGAGCATTAGGGTTAGGCAGGGCAGCTCCTATATTCCTGGGCTCCAGGACCCCCTACCCCAACCTGAGTGAGCAGGTTCAGAGCCAGGTGGGGCCAGCCAGGGGCTGCAGGTGTGCCCTAGTCTGCTACCAGACAAACCATTGAAACCTCCAGATCTGGGCCCTGTAAACCGTGCGGTTCTGTGCGCAGTCACGCCCCTGGGGAATGATAGCTCAGGAGCGGGAAGGGTGGGTAACGGGGTGACAGGCTCTTACAAGGCTGGCGGGCTTGGCCCCTCTGAGGGGACACTCACCCGGGAAACGACGGAGGTTGCGGCTATTGGGCACATCCTCCGTCCTGGTGGCGAGCAGGGTGCGCAACTGGGCTCCCTGGAGCAGTAGAAGCCGCATCGGGGTTCGAATCCGGTCATAGAAGCAACTGAGGATCTCCGAGGCTCGCAAGGGAAAGGCCCCGCGCACAGCCATCGTTGGCTCAAGCCAAGACCGGCTTCACTGGGCTTCTCCTCTGGGGTGGCGTCGGCCCTGCGCCCCTCCCTGTCGGGGCGCCTCTGCCGGGACGCCCGAGTCTCGCGGGTTTTCTCCTGGGCAGCTGCATTTCACCTTTTTTTAACGCAAAGGCGCGGAGATCCGTGTGCAGGTCTAGGCGGAGCCGCTACAGGTCCCAGCGCACAACAAAGGGGAAGGAGGGCACGGCCAGGAGCCTCACCGGGGGGCAGAGACCCCTGCTCGGGGCTCAGACTGACGCTGCGGCAGCTCCAAGTCCTGCCGCGGGTCAAGACCTCCGTGCTCGTGAAGGGTGTGGGGCAGGGACCCAGCCAGGGCAGCGCCTCCGTTTACTTCCAATTCATTCTCGAACTCCACATATTCCAGTGCGGAATCTTCACTCACCCCACTAGGCCCCCTCTCCTGCCGCACCGGGAGTTGAGGGCAGCAGGGCCGCAGGAAGCGCCCGAGCAGCTCCCGCCGCGCTCCTCCACCTGCAACGCCAACTCTCCCGCCCACGCCGCACCTGGGCCCCGAGAGGCCAGAGGGGAGTGTCCCCAGAGGCCCCTGGTCTCCGAGAGCGGCCCAGCTCTGGCCCTCGCACACCGCAGTACTCACCTGGGGGGCGCGGCGCAGCCGGGCGGGGGCGCGGCGGCAGCAGGGAGCGCGCCCGCCCCCAGGGCGTAGAGGTGTTGGAGTCCTGGGACGCCCGGCCGAGGACGCGTGATGTTCGGACGGCCGCCCCCGCGTTGCCCCCAGGGCAAGGCGCGCTTCCTTCCGCAGCTCTGCGCGGGACCGAGGGCGGCGGTCCGAGTGCCGCCCGCCGGCCTGGGCAGTGGCGGAGCGCGGAGCTGGCGGCGTCTCCGCTGTTGTTTTTTGAGCCGCGAAGCCCGATGCAGCAGCCGTTGGGTGGGGGCGAAGGGGAGGAGGCGGGGGCCGAGAGGCCCGAGGGGGGCGGCGGGGCCCGCAGGGGGCTTCGGAGGAGCCGGGTTCCGGCGCTAGGGCCGGGACAACCCCGCCGGCGATCGCAGGGCGAGAGAGGGGGCGGGGGCGGAGGGGAAGAGTTCAGGAGAAGAGCGGGCCGGGGCGACAGTGAATGCAAAGCTTTTTAATTAGTAATAAAATGCAGTAAAACGGAGAAAAGCCAGTCTGGACCCGCGTCCGAACTATCGGCGCGTTTGCCGGGAGATCCAAGGAAGTCTCGTGGAAAACCGCAGCCGCCACTCCATCGTCGCCCGGACTGGGACAGGAGCAGCCGCGCAAGGAGACGCTGGGGCAGGGTGGGGGGATGGTCATCTCGCCTCCGGGGCCACCTGGGTCCTTTTAAAGGGTCCGGGGTGCGGGCCCCAGGCGGGAGCGCCGAGCAGGGAATGTTTTCTTAAAGGGCCAGTTACGAGCTGCGCTGAAAAGGGGGGGAGGGGGGAGAGATAAGTGAGACGAAGACCGAGAAGGCCGAAGAGAGCCCCCCAATCCCGCGCCGAGGCGGCGGCGGCGGCGGCGGCGGCGCGACGATGAGGATGATGAATACATTGCAAAGTTTTTTTGGCCCCGGCGAGGGGTGTCAGATTGAGTGCTCTGTGCGCATGTGCAAAGGTGTCCAAACTGACAATGCTGTGGAGATGAAGATAGTGTGTAGCTGCTTCTGGACTCCAGGAGGAGGAGAGAGATTCCGCGAGCCGACACCATGCGATCCAAGGCGAGGGCGAGGAAGCTAGCCAAAAGTAAGTCTCCCGCGCTCGGCCGCGCCGCGCCGCCGGGCCCGGACCGCCGGGCCCGGGCGCCCGGGCCAGGGGTGCGCGTCGGGGCGCGGCCGGCTCGCCTGCGGCTCCGGGCCCCCGGCTCGGCCGCGCGGCCCGGGAGCAGCTCCGCCTCCCGCGCTCCGGGGCGACCGGGCTCGGCGCGGAGGCTCGGGGCGTCCGGGCCGCGCGCTCCCCAAAGGCGCCGGCCCCCTCCCCGCCGAACCCCCTCCCCCCCCCAGTGTCAGGCGCTGGGGCCCGGGAACCCTAGGCGCGCGGTGGGGGCCGGGGAGGGGGGCGGAGGGGGAGCAGGGGGTGGAGGGGAGCGAAAAGCGAAAGTTAGCGAAAAGTTGACGAAAGGGGAGAGCAACTTTTTCCTCCTCGCTCGCTCTCTCCCTCTCTCTCTCTGCGAGTGGCTCTCAGTCCTGGTCAAATCATATTCCGGGCTTTTGAAATAGTGGGCGCTAGAGCACCGCCTTTGGCGTCCGCCAGCCGGGCGCAGAGGAGGGAGACCCCGAGCCGGGGAGGGGGCGGAGGAGGGGGCGCGGACCAGCGCCCACCCGGCTCCGTGGGCGCAAGGGCAGGGGTGGCAACGGCAGCACAGGCGCTGCCACTGGGGGAGCAAAATGGAGACTTTTTTCTGGGCTTGCAACTGTGGCCGTGAAGTTTATTCCCAAGCGATACCCCGCGTGGTGGCGGGCGCTCTTCTGTGACTCTGGCAGCCTGCGCGGGCAGCTTGGGCGCTTGTGCCTCCGTCAGGAGGGTCCTCGCTAGGCCAGCTTCCGAGCCGCTGTCGCCGACCTCCGCCCCGCGCGGACCCTCCCGCACTCGCTTGCCTGGTACTGCCGCGAGGCCAGACGGGGACGGAGTTGCCCCGGCCAGACGTCCCGGTCCCCGGTCTTACTTTCTCTTTCGCTCCGTCTCGGCCCGAGCCCGGGGCCCCGCGCACCCAATCTGCCGCAGGCGGGTCCTTGCTTCGGGCCGGGAGCTCCCGTTGCCCGCACCGCCACCGCCGCCGCGCCTCCGGGCAGCCCGCGCGCCCTCAGCGCCCCGGCCGCCCGTGCCAAACTCTGCAAGGCCGGAGGGCTGGAGACAGAGGCCCTCGCGGCTGCCGAGGCGGGCAGGTGGGGGCGGGTGGCGCCGCGGCCCGGAGAGCGCGGCTCCCGCAGCCTGGCCTCGGCCCGGCTACAGCGAAGCGGCGACAGCCGCGCCAAGCGGAATCGGCGCCGCCTGCTCCTGCCACCCCCTTTTACGCTGGCCGCCCCACATCCCCCTCCAAAGAGGCGCCCGACCCGCTCCCTTCGAGGTCCGTGCCCGACCACCACGCGGGTCGGTCTGCGCCGCCTGGACCCGGTCCGGTCTGGCCTGGCCTCGCGGCACCCAGGGCCGAATCCCCGAGCGAGAAGCGAGGGCCCGGTGGGTGCGCGGGCTGTGCGCAGCCTTGCTAAGAAGCTCTGCTCTGGGCTCAGGACCCGGCCCCGCTCATTCGCGACGGCGGCCACCGCAGCCCTAGGCCGCGCACCCAACCCGTCAGGGAAAAGCAGCTCCCATTTTCTGCCAGACGCCCCTGGGCTCCGCCGTAGGCCATGCGGGGTTCCACGGTGAGGCACCCCTTCCTTCCAGCGGGGCTACTCTGCCGCGCGCCCTTGGCCTCGGCCTTCCGTGACCTCTGACCCCTCTTGGTGCGAAAAAGGGCCTGCGTTTCTCCGCGGGCGCTAAGAGGCTGTGTGCGCGCTGCGTGCTTTCCCGCGGCGCACCGGGGCGTGCGTGCTGTGTGCACGCTCCGCCTGTCTGTGTGCCGCAGGCCTTCTCAGAATCTCGACCACCGAACTGCGGGGCCACCTGATCTGGTCTGGCCAAGGGAGGGCCCAAAATTGGAGCGAGAAAATGGAAAGCGCTGCGCTCCTGCCGGGCCTTCGCTGCAAGCGAGAGGCCGACTCAGCGCACCTCGCGCGGCCCCGGAAACTTCCGAGAGGCCCTTGGCGGCGGGCGCCACTATGGCCTCAGCTCTGCGCCTGCCCCACCTCTGCCAGGTGGGGAAGGTTGCCGAGATGGGAATCTGGGGGCTAGAACAGGGGTCTGGCAGGCGTCCTGTGTCCTGGCCCAGAGGCCCGAGAACTGGAAAAGCAGACCCAGTGGTCGCTGCCAGGGCAGGCTTCCCTTCCTGGGAGTCCTCAGCGAGAAAGACCTGTGAGGAGAGTGACTGTCGGGCCCAGCCTCCAAGCCCGTTCCTAGCGGAGCCCTGGGAACCGCTCCCTCCAGGCTCCACAGCTGGCACCGCTCTCCCTAGCACCCCCAAGGAGGTTCAGGGTCTAGCTGTCTGCCCTGAGTAGCGCAGGATCCACTGAGGGATTTCATTTTATTGGACTGTATTTTAAGCAGATGTGAGCATCCTAGGGGACCAAACTCCATTACCTGTGTCTGAGGCAGCAGGGCTGGCTCCCAGCAGCCGGCTGCTCCCCCCTTCCCACAGAGTGCTGGTCAGGGTTGGGCTGGGGGAGCCGCAGCAAGGTCATGCTTACCAGGCTAGTATTCAAGGCTTGGACCTGCCTCACCTTTGGGCCCTGGGCTGTGCCTGCAACTGCGTGCTGGGCACAGAAGTACACCCAGTCCAGGGGATGTGACCCCCGACTTAGAGACTGGGGAGCCACCCCTGAGGGCGCATGTTGGGCTGTGATTTCGTTTGTTTTTCTCTGGAGACCCCAAGCGTCTGCTGCAGGGCCTGTGAGGGGGAGTTGGTAGGATCTAGAACTCCTGAAGAGGGCTCTTGGTTGGGCTTTCCAAGGACACAGCTGAAGTTCAGCTGATGGGACCAGGACCAGAATGAGGAGAGTTCAGGACCAGGATCACCCTTCCTGTAGCCAGAGCAGTGAGGAAGTGGGGCTGTTCTGGCCCCACATTTACAAACTAAATGCTTAACAAAAGCTCCTTGTTTCTGCCACCTTTGTAAGTCAGGCGGGCAGGTGGGGCTTAGAACCACCGAGGTGCCCTCCTGACCTCCATGGTCCACACAGCACAGCCGGGGGGCTCTGTGCAGGGATCGTTCTAGAGACTGGCTGCAGCAGGGCACCCATCAGAACTCTCCTCTGAGGCCTGATCCCCATTAAGATGACAGACCCCATGTCCTAGGTAACACATACCCCAGGACCAGGATAGTGTCGTCCCCAGCTGCCACCCCTGGGGTGGGAAGTTGGCTACCTCTGCTGGACATGGGACTTTGTGTGCCGCTTGTGTTTGAGTGTGCCATGTGTGTGGAAGGTGTGTGAGCCGGGTGGAGGTGAGGGGCTGGAGGCGGCTCCCATCTGTTCCCTTTTCCTTAAGAGACTGGCTAGGCTGGCTGGGCCTGCCCTTCTCCCACCCTCCCAGGGAAATCTGTCCCCTTTTCCTGTTCCCTCCCCAGAGCTTAGGCAGAAGCCTCTGTCTGGATGCTGGTTACAGCGCAGCTCGAGGATGTCGGGCTGGAGTCTAGTGTCTTGCCCCGCTTCAGACGAAAACTCAGAGGCTGCCGTGGAGGGGCGGGGTGTGGGGCGGGCTGCCAGGGCCCAGTGCCCTAAGGCAGTGGGCTCTGTGCCCTGAAGGCCCTGCCTCTGCCACCAGCCAGGCAGGTGTGTCACAGTGCCGGTGCCTTGCAAGAAAGGGACTTGCTAAAGTGGGTTTGTGGAGTGACCTGGGTGGGTCAGGTGTTGGTTTCTCCCGAAGGTCCCCAACCACCTGATGTCCTCCTGGGGCTGCACTCCCTGTCAGGTAGGTTAATTTTTCAAAGGAGGTCCTGGGCAGGCCTCCTGGCCCCTCCTGTCCCTAAGGCTTCTGCAACCCCTCTTCTGGACAGCGCTCAAGACAAGGAACCAGGTCCTGCTATTTCTGTCAGCAGCTGGGTGAAGGTGGCCAGTGGATCAGGGGCTCCCCCCACCAGGCCCCTGGGGGAGGTGTAGCCAGCCACAGCTCACTGGGCTGAGGTGGGCCCGATTAGCCCCCTGTTTTATTCAATTAGGAGGCAATTAAGGATCTTTGGGGGGCTGGGGCTGGTAATTAGGGTGATGTATAATTAGAGTTTCAACAAAAATTATCCAGGATTAAAAATCTTTTGAGTAATTTCGTTTAAAAATTTCAAATAGTGTTAAATACAATTTATCAGGTTTTGAATCAAACCCGTGTAACAAGTCTTGGAAGCTGTAGCTCACGGAGCAGGCAGGCTCGGGAGGACAGGAGCCGCCTGGGCGCCTTCCCCTTGCTGGGGAAAGAAAGTTCTCTAGGGAAGGGAGCAGGCTGGGAGCAGGCTTGGGACCTTGCGGTGGTGCCCGGCTGTGGCAGGCAGCTCAGACTCTGGCGCCCAGGGCTGCAGGCAGCGAGTTGACCCACCGGGGAGCTGGGCCTGAGAACCGGGGCCCACGGTGCCTGCAGTGGCTCCTCATTCCCTATGCACAAAGTTATGGCCAACTACCAGGCAGCTGACCTCCTTCAGGGCCCAGGCCTTTCTGAGTGTATATGGGTGGACTCGTGTCTGTGGGACCCAAGCTTAGACTCTACAGGCATCAGGCCCCCTGCCTGTGTTCTGTACACAGTTTCTTCGTAGACCTGAGTCCTAGAGGTGCCTGGGTCACCGTTGAGTCCAAGGCCTTAGGGGGAGAGCAGGCAGTGCCACCAGGAAACCACGGCAGAGAGTGGGGGCGGGGGGGTCAGGCTTTAGAGAGTGGGGCACTAGTGGGGCCTCGGCTATCCCGGCTGCATACAGGGGACGGGCCCTAGCTTCCCTAAGGCAGTGCTAGTGCATGTGGGATTGCTACCTGAGCTGTGGCCCCTGCTGGGCAGCCTGGGGGCCAAGGTTGGGGTTCCTGTAGAGGTGCTCCGAACCACCCGGTAGAATTGTCTGGACTTTCCTCCTCACTGACCCTGTAAGGATGGAGTGTGGTATAGCCTTAAATCCTAGGCACAGAGAGGTGGAGTCATTCCAGCAGGGCCACACAGCAAACAAAGGGTTCAGCTGAATGTCAGTTAAGTGAAGAACTCCAATGTTTCCTATGTAGCACCCCATCCTTCAAAAGGCTCTGCAGGCTGTAGTTAATTCTATAGGTTTTTTTTTTTTTTTTCTTAATGTTTCAGGGTTTAAGCACTTTCTCAAGGCCAGGGCTGAACTTGTAACTGGTCTCTTCTTAAAAAGCAAGTAAGATGAGGCTGTGTGTATACCTTTTGAAGCAGTTGATCAACCTGTGTGCTCAGCCACCTGCAGACTGGATTCCTTATTTTCCTGGGCCTGGACTCTCCCTCGCCCTTGGGTGCCCCCACCTGGGCTATGGGTGTCCTTTCCCAAGGACAGGCACAGAACAGCAAAAGTGTTGACCAGGGGGAGACTCTTCTGCACCCACCCCAGGTATAGTACCTGCCTGCTCACCATGCCCCCCCAAATCTGGAGGAAAATAATGATCAACCCGCCTCTCTTCCCAGCTTCGGGGTGAAATGGGGCTGCGGCTGCTGCCGCCCTGTGGGACTGGCTGGCGGCTGCCTGAGCTGGAGCCGGAGCCTGGGATGTGTACTTGTTTCCCACGTCTGGGCACCTCACTGCCACGGCCATGGTCACAGTGGCCCTTCTGGGCTGGAGTGCTCCTAAGCTCTAGTAGGTCCCAGGGCAAGGGAGGGTAGCCTCTTCCTGCTCTGACCACTCCACTTTTGGGGTTTCGCTTTGGAATCCTCTGAGGTCTGAAGGTGCCGGCCTGGCCCGCCTGCCTGTCTCTCGGAGGCCAGGAACAACGCCCTGGAGCTTGAAGATAGGAGTGCCAGCCTCTAAAGATACGGATTTAATAGTTAACATTTTGTGTAAAAAAGGAGGGAAGTCAGGTTCTGGTGAAGGCTTTGCTTATTTTATATCCACTATAACTATTTCTGTCCATGAAAATTGGCTTAATTATATCAATGGAATGTTTCTTTTTCAATTCTGTATGCAATTAGTCCATCTTGCCGGCTGCAATTTATTTTAATAAAAAAATAAACCAGTGGTGTGTTCAGTTCCTCGTCCCCTGGGGACAAATGCGATTGGTGTGTTTAATTTCATTAACTACAATGCGGCCTACTGGAAAAATGTATAAAATCAGCTTTATACAGCTTAAACACTGGCATTTGAAACAAATCATTATTGCATTAGCTGTCACACTGGTAATTCTAGAATCTAAGGAAAAAAATATATTATGGCTGTTTTTATAACCCTTTGCAAATGCACTGTTAAAATAATTTATAATCATTTTAAACGTGGCTTGGTCCTGGTGAATATTTTATCTCCTCTAAATACGATTGTGCATTATCCTTGCACATTTTACATCCTGATGCAGGTGCCATTTCCAACCCTGAATACTCATCTCTCAAGGTGGAGACAGACCTGATGAGGATGGGGTCCCCCTCCTTCTGGCCAGAGCCCACTCTGGAGACGGGGTGATGGAACCTGCCTCAGACCCGAGGGCACTGTAGGAAGCCAGTGGTGCTGTGCCAGTGCACCGGGAGGGGATATCAGCTTATGGGCTCTCCAGGCTGGGGAGCAGAAGCTCCCCACACATGGGATCCTTGCTTTAAACTCTGGGAACTGGTGCGTGGTCAGCTCTGCTCGCCTTGAAGCCTCAAGCAGGAGCGTAAGGAAGTGCAGACCTAGCATGCAGCTTTCTGAGCTTGATGCGAGGCTGCTGCAAAATCAGCTTATGAGGAGACCCGGCCGCCTCACGCCTCGAGAGTGCTGTGGGCGTGTGAAGGCATGTGTCCACGTGTGTGTGGGATTCGTGCTCTCCGCAGCGGTCAGGCCGCATCTGATCTGACTGTGCAGTGGGTGAGGGGACACGGAGGACACTGCCAGCTCTTCTCTGCAACTGGGAGCAGTGATGCTCCATTCCTTGGAAGGCTGTGCCAGGAGGGGTTCATTTGAAGGGCTCCTCAGAATCTCCCGCTCTGAGTCGAGCTCAGATGGCTGAGGTGTGCCAAGGAAGCGCACTCAAGAGGCTGCTGGCTGTCCCCCAGCCTGGAGGCGCAACAGGGGCTGGGCCCGGGGCGGGGGTGGGGGGGAAGGGCTGGGGTCCATACCTCTGTGTCCCTGGGCAGAAGCATTAGAACCTTGGGCTTCTGGTAGTGTGTCTCTGCCCTCACCTGCAGGTAGTGCCAGGGGGCATTTGCAGGAAGAGAAGACCTCAGGCAGCTTAGTTGGAGGCCAGGGGCCAGGACTGCTGCCCCTTGGATGTGAGGGGACAGGGCTCTGCAGGCCCTCCCAAGGGCCCTTAGGTAATTCCCAGAAACCTGCTTGGGCCTTTCTGGACATAGTGAGGATTTTGATTTTTTTCCTTTTGACACCAAACTTGTTAGGTGATGGTGGCATTTTGGAGGACATGGAAGATTCAGGTGTGCCTGACCCAGTACCTGTCTCTGGGGCTGATGCTCCCTCTTCAGAGGGTGGTGGGAGGATCTGGACTGCATCTGGGTCAACTGTCTCTAAATCCCTGGCTCTGAGGACCAGTCCTGTGGACGTGACCCCCAGTGGCTTTCCATTTGGTACACAGTGGCGGTGGTGTTGGGAGGTGGCTTGTCTACTTTCCTACTGTAGGAAGAATAACGGAGTACAGATGCGCTACAAACATCAAATCACGGCCCACGGGCACTCTGGTGCTGTTTGCAGGGTCTCTCCTGGGCCTTGCAAAGGCCCACGGTGGTTGGACCCCACCCTGGCACAAGCTTACAGGCGATGTGTTTGGGGGTTTACTACACCAGGACCCAGAAACATGGGACTCTGTCCCTCCTACTTTGTGCCGTGGGCATGTCCTGCCCATCCTGCATCCCTGAGACCTGCTCTGGCCTGGCTTTGCTGGCCCAGCATCACTGCTAGACCCTCACCTTTTGAAACCAGGTAAATGTGAGGACATTTTGGAGAATAACAGTTTGAGTTTGAACTTGGCTGTCTGTGTACTTGTGCATCTGTGTGTCATGTTCCTCTGCTTCCAGCCTCCGGTGGGGTGGCTGCATTGAAGGATCTGGAAAGGTCCCCCGCGGGGTTTTATGGGTGCTTTTTCCTGGAAGTTGGTCATGGGGCCAGGCTGAGGGCCACGATGATGTCCCACTCCACTCTGTGTCAGTCAGAAGCTGACTTGCTGGTCCTCAGCCTCCTGGCCCCTGTGGGGCTGTTGGTGGGGACAGCATGGAGGGCGTGCAGGGTGCAGGTATGTGCAGGTCAGGCCCAGGGTGGGGGCTACCAGTGCTGTGGGGCTGCTGAGGCGAGGCCTGGGCTGTGCTGTGAAGCTGAACTGCACAGAGGGTCTCCCCTGGGCTCCAGCAAACCTCTCGTTTTGATTTCTGCCTTAAAGCTTAGTCCTGAAATAAAACACATGCACGAGGTCACTAGCTCCTTATTTTATTTTCAGACTCGGAAGCACAGGTGCCTCCTCGGGGCAGTGCAGGCCGTCTCCAGCGGTGCCTCGTGTCTGCTCCCCGCACAGAGTGGCGGTCAGGGGCTAGCGGATGCCCACCCCTCTGCCTCCTCATCAGTCGGCAGGCCCTTGTCCTGGGGTCCGGGCCTCCATGTCCAAACTGTTCAGATGGGGAGAGAGCTGGAGTCTGAGTAGCAGTTCACCCCAACCTCAGCCCATGTGAGGCCAGCAGCTCCTGCCTGTCCCAGCATCACCGTGTGGTACAGGGGCACACACGGCCCAGTCCTGTTTCAAATTCAAGGGGCCCACAGGAGAGGGCAGGAGGGAGAGCTGCTAGAGAGGTGGTTTATATATTTTTCTTTGCTTCTGTGAGCCTCTCTCCACCCCCCACCCCCCCACACCGCCGCCAACAAATTTGGTGGTTCAAATGAAATCCGTGTCTCTGGAACCCGTGGTGGGCCGGGCACGGCCAATGTTTCAGTGGAGGATAAGATGCTGGGCTCAATGTGTGAGGACGTTCCCCTCGCACCGTTTAGCCCCGTGTCTGAGGAGCAGGCAGTCAATATTGCGCTGAAATATGGATTCGCATAATAGACTCCCAGCGCTACTTCTCCTCGGGGCTCCCGGGGAAAGGGGCAGCATTGAAAAGGGCTCAGACATTTGTATCTGCCCAGTGGGCTGTAACAGCTTCGTCAGAGAGGCTGGCCCACATCAGTCCATAAAACATTTAAACAAAGACTGAAAATTACGCTCGCCAGAGGAGCCCAAATGGTGACCACGGGAAGGCTGCCGCTGCGGGCAGAGCTGACTTTGGATGGGCCGGGCATCACCTTCCTCTTCTTCCACACAGCCATCTTCCTCCCTGGTGACAGTGAATCAGGAGCCTCCATGTCTCTTGGGGCCAATCTGCCCTCGGATTGTGCCCTCATGCAAAGTCCCAGAATGAGACAAAGCGATGTGATTAGGTCTTTGCCACGTAGAACTTGCCATCTCTGAGCTGTGCTGGGCTAACAGCCACTTTGATTCCCGGCTTTGGGAGGGGCTGTGTGTCACCCCTTTCTTGCCATGAGGTGCCCTCCTGGGCCTGCCCTATGTGAGTACAGGGTTCTCTCAGGCTGAGTGGCGTGGGGTCCTGGGTGACATTTCTGGGGCATCAGCTTGAGAGCACCAAGGAGAGGGCCACGGGGAGGCCCAGGGTCCCTTTTGGAGGGTGCCCAGAACACAGATAAGCCTCCCTACAGACTCAGTTAAAATAGACATTTTGGGCAATAGCAGCCGGCGTGGAGTGTGGCCTGGGCCTTGGGGCTGTGCCACCCTCCCCTCAGTCACCTGCTCCTCCTAGGAGATGTCTCCCTGGGACATTTCTGGCCTTCCTTGCACATCACTCGCAGGCTCTTATTCCCGGAAGAGCTGATGCATTCCTGAACTACTTGAAAAGCAGAGGGTGTTTTGTTGGCTAAAGCCGACACTGTTCCAAGGACAAACGGCCCTTGACGTAGACCCTTCATCTGGCCGACATGTTGAGGTTGTCTCCAGGGAGTGTGCAGACGTGTCCACGCGTGCGTGTGCTGCCTGTGTACGTCTGTGTGCAGGCACCTGATGCTTGCGTGAGAGCCGCCTCTGAGCCGTTCTTTTTTGTTTGTCGGTGACATTGCACAGTTCCCTGCCTACTTGGCTTTTAAAAGAGCCACCCGCATTGGCGCACCTGTGTCCCTTCGCTCTCAGTGGTGTTGGAGACAGTTGCCCTCAGCAGCCGTGGCTGGGCTGGCCCTGGGCTGTTTTGCAGCTGGTCCGTTGCAGGGAAGAGCCCAGGAAAGTTCAAAGGTGGCGAGGCAGTGGAGTCCGCAGACGCTTTTCTGCAGGCCTGTAGCCCCTGAGAAGAAACAAAGAGGAAACCGGGCTGTTTAGATAATCCTGGGCCCTGGTGCTCACATTTAGAAAAATTAGGCCCTCTTGAAAAATTACAGAGTTGTGCGGCCAGTGTCAGGTTCCGAGATAATGATGTGTCTGTGTGTGAAAATATTAAATTGCAATAACATGCCGTGCGAGGACCTCTCTGAATAGGGTATTCAGTTCCCAGCTTGGGCTGCACAGAAAGCTCGTGACTGACAGAATACAAATGGTGTCATAAGGCATCGGGGGTTTTATGGCCCGACCCGGCCCTTTTGATCGGTTTCTCTGTCTTGGCCCATCTAGCGGTCCTTTTCTTTAATGCAGCAGCCGGTTATGTGGCTAATTATTTATTTATCACGTTAGCAGGCGGAGAAGCTATCAGAGACGGATCAATGTTCTCTGGAAGTGATTTGACGTGACCTTAAAAATAAGATCTACTCAGATAGGCCGGGTGGTGTTCTCAGACCCCCCAAAGTTCATTTCCTCGGTGTTGCCAACAATCCATTTTGTGAAACGCCGAGGGCCGGCTGGGAAGCCTCGGCCTGAGAACAGGGCTGTAGCAAGGCCAGCCCTCCTCTGGCGAGAGGACCTAGCACGATCTCTGCTCAGAGGAGCACGCTGGACGGCTGCTTCTGGGCAAGAGGAACCTGAGAGCGACAAGTTAGTCCAGGATGTTGGGAGCTTTTCAGCGTCTCCGTAGAGCCCGTGGAGACTCGGCGTCTGCAGCAATGAGCCGTGTGAGCCGGGGGGTACCCAGGTCTGGAGTACTTGCTGTGGCCAGGAGCACGTGTGTGTGTGTGTGTGTGTGTGTGTGTGTGTGTGTGTGTGTGAGAGAGAGAGAGAGAGACAGCGCGTCGGGTGGGGGGCAGTCTGCTGCTGCATGTTCAACCGAGTGTTCTTATGAACAAAAGGTCTCAAGAAACCTGGGAAGCAAGAGCACAGAAAATCTGGGGACAGAAGTGCAGCCCAGGGGGGCTCTGGTTTCATGGTGGGAGTCAGGAGGGCCACAGGCCTCTGAGGGGTCGGTCTTACCTTCCAGGGTTAGATAAAGCTGCTGTTCGTTATTGAATCTCATCTGCTAATTACAGTGACGAGACTCGGATTCGAGGCCCATCGTGGCCACACTGAAGTCCCCTTGCTGGCAGCCTGGGTAAGGATTCATTCTTTGCTCTCGGCCAAGTTCTCCCTTTACCGAGGGTTTTAGGTTGCCTCCCGCCCCTGACAGACTACCCTATTCAAAGGGAGGAGGGGGAGGCCAGTGGCCGTGGCGAGTGTGGGACGCCCGCTCCTGGGGGCCACGCGGACCCCGGTCGTGTGAGGAAGCGATCCAGGAGGCGTGAGAGCAGCTCTCACTCTCCGGCACATTTGGCCTCACCTGTGCTGGGGTGGAGGGGTGGCGGCCCTCCTGGGACGAGGAGTGATGGGTGTGACATTCCCTGCATGGGAGGTGGCACTTCCAGCCTCTTGGGAGTTCTGCACATGCACCTGTTCCATCACCAGGTGTTGGTCACTGGAGAGTGGGTATACATTCAAGGTGTGTGGGAGGCACATGTTGAGGACCCAGGCAGGCCACCTCCTTCTCCAAGCCACCAAGCTCACTGAATTTGCAAAAAGCAAAGCAAGCCTTCCCTCCCTGCCAGACCAGAGGCACAGCCTTCAGGGCCAACAGGCAGGGCTGGGGAGAGGGGGCTGGCAGAGCGTCCACCAGCGATGGGGAGACCTGTGATACCTTCTGAGATTCCCGTGAATCTCCTGGTCAGAGGTGACCACCACCAGCCTCCAGCCTCAGAGACCACCCTTGCCTTTCACTTCCTCAATTTGACATAAGGCTATGTCCCTTGGCTGACCTTGAACCCAACGCCGATGGGCAGAAGGCTGGCCATGGGCCTTGTGATGAGGCAGATGGAAGTCCCCAGGGCATGTTCCGTGCGGTCAGGGTGGCCACCTGGGGACCATCCTGTGGGATCTCCAAATGCAGACAGGTGCCCCTGCAGGGCTAGTGAGAGCAACTTTGGACCAGTGTGACCAGTGGTGTACACCAGTGTCAATGCCATTGGTCATCTTTGAATCAAGACTCTCAGCTGTGGGGTGAGGACAAGAGAGGTCCCAGCACTAAGGGAACTTGGGGTGACTGCACCATTCCTCAGGATGAACTGGGCTAGGGTAAGGTCAGCTTTGGGGGGGCCAGGGAGTACCCCTCCAGAGATGGGGGGCAGACACGGATGCTGCCTCTCTGAGTCCCGAGGGCTTATGCATCTGCCTGCCTTTCTGTCTTGGAGCAGTTGCCCAGCGTGAACGAGTGGGTGCTCCAGGCGTGAGTCCCCTACCTCCACTCCAGCCAGGATGCTTCTCTGGGCCCTATTGTGAAATGTTTCTGGAAGGTGCAGATGAGACAGAGGAAGAAGCAGAAGCCTCACTGGGGGCCTCTCTCGGGTGCCGCATCCAGAGTGCCCAGACGTGGCTGTTATTGCAGCTATTACTGTCCTCAGGATCGAGGGTGTCATGTAGCAGTTCTTGTGGGTTTCTAGAACTTTCTCTGCCAGATGCATATTTGTGTGTGTGAGTGTGCAGAGCTGGGCAGTCTCCCCCGAGGCCCCGGATGTGGCCTCCAGATGAAACAGCTCATCGGAAACAATTTGATGAGCTGAGTGCAAACACCAGGGAGATAGGTGGGTGGGGCCTCCTGGCCGCATCTCTCAGGGACATCCCCTGGGCCCCTGGGCACCTGGAACCAGGCACCCCTTCCCTGCTGTGGCTCTGTCTTCGGGGGAGGCATGTGTACTTCAGGGATGCTATCTTGCCTAGGGGCCGCATAGCAGCTGGCCGTATGGCCAGCTGTGTGGGGTGTAGGCAGGCTGTCCACGGGCTGACCTGGGCCATTGGGCCCTCGGTGACCGAGGGAGATAGCTCATCCACCTGGTTTCTTCATCACGCTCCTGTAAGAGTCAGTCTTCTCCTGAGGGATGCCCTGTAAGGGAGGCTGAGGACACAAGGACAGCTGGAAGGGACATGGCATCAGCTCTGCTGCAGGGATGGGAGGATGACATCTCTGAGCTGGACCCTGCCCTGGGAGCCTGTTGCTTACTTTTGTTCCAGGGATATGGGGTGTTGTTCATCTGAGGGGCAGATCACCAGGCCAATAGGGGGGGCTATTTCTCCTCCCTCTGGCCATTGTCCTTGATGTTCTGATGTCATCAAGGGGATGCCCTGTGGACACGAGTAGGGACCTGTAGGACGGGGGGCAGCCCTGCAGTCAGGGTGTGCATGCCTGTGTGCACGCACATACGTGTGTTTAAGTCACACGTGCAGTGCTACACACAGGTATAGGGCACAGCTGTGCATATCTGGGTGTCGTGTGCAGGGTCTGCACATCTGCATACATGTCTTGGATTATTTTGGAGACTTATGCCTGGTTGTCAGAGCAGGAGACCATTTTGGTGAGTGAACAGAATCCTGGCTCCGGGAGGTGTGTCTAAGTCCCACAGGCTGTGGACAGAGTGAGAGGAGGGGGTTGGGGGCAAGAGCCCCAACACTAGCCAATGGCTGGCCTGCAGGGTACAGATCTTTACCTTCTCTCCTTGTCAGAGGTGATGGTCCTGGTGGGCCCTGGGGTGTCTGGGGGCCCATCCGCCTCAGGTGGGGTGGGGTGGGGTGGGCTGGAGCCCCCTGGATCTGGTGTCAGGCAGACCTTGAGGCAGGCACAGGGGCTGCCTCTGGCCCTTTCAAAGGGACATTTGATCTGAACCCTGGGGCCCAGTAAAAAGATGCTCATGAGCAAAGAGCTGATGGAGGTGAAAGCGCTTTCCCGTGTCCAGGCTCTGGCAGGAGGCCCTTTGTGGGATTATCTGCCCCCCTGGGAGGAACGGGAATGCCAGGGGTGAGGGGCCACAGCAGTGTGGAGCTCGCTAGGGCCCCGATAAAGCCGACTGCTTTCTGTGGCCGCTCTGTTGCCGAAATTTGAGGTGCAGCCCCAGAGTGGAGGTTGCTGTCCCAGGACATTTGAGCCAGGGAGGCTCCGTCCATTCTGCACTTGTCCTTGAGAATTTGAGTCCAGGCCACATCTGTTGGGGCTTTCTACCCAGGGCTCCTGCTCACTAAAAAACAAAGTGGGCCAGAGAGACGTCCAGGGAGAGCCAGCGGCATCTTTCGTCCAAGCCCCAGCAGCCCTTGGGCGTCTGCAGCGATCATAAGTGCCAGGCTTTGTGGCAGGAGGGCTGGAGAAGTGCCTTCTGGTGCCCATGCAGGAGCTGGGGTCAGGCGGCCGGTGGGCTCCTAGGTGGGGGCTCAGGGCTGCTGTACCTGCTGCAGGTGCTTCCTGGGCAGGGGCCATTTCCATGAGCATCCAGGCCCCTTTTCTGCCTCATTTATCCCCCACTTGCACCCATCCCAGTCAGGGGCTGACCCAAGGCAGTAAGTGTGGACACATCCCCCTCAGGCCCCAGGCCTCAGGCCCCAGAGCTGACCTTTTAGAACACATGTCCAGGTGGAATCTGGACACAGACTCTACATGGTAGCATGTGCCCTGGGTGGGATTCTGGGCTGGGTCTCAGGGTCTCCAAAAGCTGCAGGGATAGGTGCGCTCACCCTGCTGGGCCAGAGTTATCCTGCAGCTAATGACCAAGCTGTGTCTTGATGCCCACAAGACTTAGGGGATCATGCAGGCATCGGGCCACCCTCGATGAGCACAACTGCAAAACGCCCTGGTCGCTGACCAGGGCAGGGGATCCTCTGGCCCAGGACTAGCCATCCTGTGGCCTCTCAGGGCCTGGCTGGGGATGGACAGCGCAGCCTTTGCACACTGCCGGGCTGAGTGGAATGCTAGTGTCTACCATGCAGAAGTTGTGGGACCCTCGTTACTCTTGAGCCTCTCTCAAGGGTTCCTATCCTTGTGGGGTTCGTTTGTCCCCTGAGGACATCACATCCAGCCCATGTTGCGTTCTTCCTCTAGATGCCATGGCTGGCAGCCATACAGGTGGACATACTAGGACTTTTCCAGGGGCCTCAGTTGACCTTCTGGATCACAGGGCAGGCAGGCAGCAGAGGGCCTTTGCCTGCGTGGGTCACTGCCGCAGATGCCCAGTCCCCACAGCCGAGCAGCCCCCTCCTGTGGCAGTGCCTGTTCTGACCCCAGGCTCAGTGCCCTTTCAGTCTGCAATTGCTTTTAAAGGTCCAGGTCCCTCTCCTGCTGCACCCTGTCCTTCCCAGGTCAGGGAAGCAGCCCACACACCCTCAGAGCCTGTGCTGGAAAACCCCAGGGACAACTTGGCATCCTCCCTCTGGCCTCCAAGCTCTCTGCCCGTCGCATGTGTGTCTGGATCCAGAAGAAGGAGGGCGCAGAGGGAAGGCTGGGGCTATGCCACTGAACAGTAGAACCCCCGACTGGAGCCAGGGCCCCCCAGCCAGCTGTGGCATGCACATGGTGGGCGCACCGACCCCTAGGAACAGGCCCAGACGCTGCTGTCCTCTACCTGAGACCTTTTGGGTGGAGATTTTTTCCAAGTTCTTCTGCTTTGGAGGCTTCCCTTTGGAGAGCAGGAACGATTCCTGGCTTCTTCTGTCAGAGCTCAGCTCCCTCATTTCTTTATTTTTTTTCCTATGAAGCATGCCATTAATTAGGCAAAAGATCTGCAGAAATGTGCTCGCGCCTAGAGATTTCTGCGAAAAACGAGAACCCTCCTGAAATTTCCAGTAGTGAAGCAATTAAGGGATGGAGTTCTGCAATCTAAACATGGTATCATTCACCTCTAACAAAAGTTAGAAGAAGAAAAGAAAGGAAAGAAAGAAGAAGGAAAACGGAAAGAGAAAAGCTGAGATTTAAGTAATCGTCATTCTTGGGCCAACGCCACCATGCTCCTAGTGAAACTGAAACTCTGCCCTGGGAGGTCACACGCGGTCCAAGCCTCTTCCTGGAAGCACCGGCCCCTGTGGAGGTGACGGGTGTGCAGAAGCCTTTGTAGGGGGGTGCGGCCTTGCCCCAGCAGCCCCACCTGTGAGAGTTGTGCAGGGCCTGGTGGGCAGAGGTGGCCACTTACCCTCCCACCCAGGCCTAGAGGAAGGGGCCCCGGCAGTCCAGGCTGCCTACTCCTCCCACCCGGGCCCCTGTAAGCCTGGGAGAAGGAAGCTGAGGGTCTTGGCATCAGGAAACCACTTCCCACATTAGGGTCAGGTTAGGGGCCCCTTGCTGGGGCAGGCTACTCAACCCCAAGGAGGAAATGCACATGGATTTGTGGGAGGGAGTTTTTAGATCATAGGAGGAGATTCAAACCAACTTTGCCCCTTTATTTGCAGATGTATTCTTAGTCAAAAATGCCAGTGTGCCCCTGTGCCTGGGAAACATCACTCTGGCATTTCCTAATCATTAACCCAGAGACGGCCACCAGCAATCCCCTCCTGACAGTGTGTGCCCCTCCACGCAGTGTGTCCCCCTCCGAACGGTGTGTGCCCCTTGCTGTTTGGTTTTTAGCTTTGCTTTTTTTTTTTCTTTTAAAACCACCTTGAGATGCCTTTGGACAACAAGTCCCTGGTTATTGACAAATCAATTTTCCAGAGAGGAAGACGCGCCGCTGTGTGTGCACCGGGGTCTGGGCTCCCGTTTGTGGTTGAGCAGAGATTGGTGGACGTTTCCCAGCTAGCCGTGTTTCCCTCCGTCCCCCCGGGACCTCCCTGCTCTTTGGCCTTCATGTCCCGTTCCTTCTGCTCTCCTCATCTTGCTTCATAATGGTGTTTCTCTCACCTCCTGAAGCAGCCGGCAGCGCGCTGGAGATTTATGAGGTCTAAACTTCTAACGGGATTGTCCATTTTCTGCGTTCTCCCTGTGCAGTCTCCGCGGCCTGACCCCGGCGCTGCCCTTGGTACGCTGTGTACATGCCGACTTTGCTTGGCTGAGAAATCTCCTCGTAGGGGAGACGCATTACATTAAATCAGGGAGCGAGGGGCTCCAGTCACGGAGAACACTCCAGAAACCAGTAACCACCCCACCCCCAAACAGGCTTTCCCCCGTGTGTTCTTGTGTGTTTGAATAAACCTGAAGCCAGACCCTTGGCCAGGCCATGAGGGGCAGGAGGGGAGGATGGGGCACTTTCATGGACCTCCCCTAGTTGCACCCACTGCATCCATCTCACTGTCCCTTGTGGGCGTCCCTTCCTCCGGGTGAGCATGGAAAAGGGTCAGTGTGGTCAGCAACAATTGGACACTGGTTCCCTTGCTGTACTGTGGCCCTGTGTCACGGAAACCACTGTTAGGACTGGATGTGAGGCATGGCCACCTCCCCTACACTGGTATCTCCTGCCTCTCCGTCATTGGAATGGGGGCAGTTTCTCCTTAAGAACCCACTCCACCAGGACCAGACCCACTCACCACATGGGTGCCAGGAGGTGCAGGCGTTTCTAAGCGCCACCTGGCACTCAGCTGCTTGGCACCCCACTTGCCCTCCCCTGCAAGGGACTCTTGCAGGCCTGGGTGGATGGAGGTGGCATCTAGACCAGCCTGGACCCTGCCTGGAGGTGGTGCCCAGCAGGTAGCTGAGGCTGTGTCTTTATCTGAACGGTATGGGACACTCCTATCAGCCCTGGGTCCGTGTGCACCACGGCTGCTTCCACCCAGGCCGAGTTCATGGCTGGCTCATGTGCTTGTGCTGAAGGGGGTCTGAGAGAGCTCCTTTTAAGAGGTGGTAGAAAGTCCTCAGAGCACGGCAGCCTGTTGACGTTCCTGTGCAGGGAAGATGTGGCCAGACCACAGAAGGTATACCGTCCAGTGGGCCCTCCTGCCCGGCAGTTTCCCGACTGAAACATACGCTCCTGCTGGACAAGGGGGGCTCACTGGCTTGTTCTGGGGCCCACTGCTGTCGCCCCAGCCCCTGTAGGGTCTCTTCTGCTTTTGTGGAAACAGGAACCTTGTCGGTGGCCTGAGATGTTGGCGGGAGGGCAGGTTCCTGGGAAGATTGTGACCCGTTCTCAGAGTCGCCTCGTCCCTTCCCTGTGCGTCCGTTCACAAGTTTGTTTCTTTGGTGGTGATTTGTGGGGGCCCCGCCTGCCTCCCCGGCATTTTCAGAAGCCTCTCTGCTCGCTCAGTCTCGCTGGAAAAGGGAGAGATACTGTAGGTGTGGAATAGCCAAGTGAGCCTGGTGGCCCCTCCAGGACACCCTCCTGTGTCCAGTGGGGATGGGCAAGAGAGTGCCAGCCAGCTGCCTGCATCCTGGGGCGCTGGGGCCTCAGTCTGTGCCTGGCACTCCCGGAGCCGCTGCCCACTTCAGGTGGGGTCCAGTTGGGAGCCTCAGGCTCTGGGCCAGAGGCTTTGTGGAGCTGGGCCTGGGTGCCTCATTCCTCTGGGGAAGCCCACAAATTGTGGAACTCCCTCCCTCCCCCGGAATCCAGTGGCCATTCTTAGCCAGATGGAATGGAAGGGTCATATTGCTCGTGTGCCCTCCAGCTGTGACTCCCCCTCCAAGAGTCAGACCATGGGCTCACCCTGAGGACTGCTCTACAACTCTCATCCCTGAGTTCTGCCACAGGGTAGCCTTCCAAGACCCAGGCGTGGTTGTGTGGCCTGGTTGCTGTGAGGCCTGACTGCTCCCCACTGATGCTACCTACAGCCCCTGTGAGAGCCCCAAAGCCTCTCCACATATGAACGCTGGCCCATCACCTCCTGAACTCAGATTAAGAGCTGGCAGGACCCTCTGCTAGGCACTGTCCCTGACATGCAGACAGCGTCTGATGCAGGTTTTGGAAGCAGTGGCTGGTGCACCCTCAGACGCCAAGCTCCATTTGCAGTTAAAGCAGGGTCTTCAGGAACTGCCTCAGTGGCTCAGGGTTGGGGAGTCCTTGCAGTGGTGAGCTGGGAACAAGAAGAGGATCCCCTCTTGGGCATTCTGCCAGCTCTGAGGTTTCCCGAGTGGGGTGCCTTAGGGGGACAGACGTCCACGCTGGATTCGGGCAGCTTCTACTTCATCCTCAAGGGCCCCGTGGAGCAGGAATTTGCAGAGCATGGGTTCCTGTCGTGCACAGGAAGGCCCTTCTCTCCCAAGTCTGCCCCAGAGGCTCTGCAGCCCTAAGCTCCCCTGCAGGAGAGGCCTTTCCTCTATGTGCTCAGATGCCCTGTGGAGACATGAGCAGAAGGAGCAGGACGCAGGTCCACAGTGAGGTCGAGATTCTGCCCCAGGGTCTACCACCAGCCAGGAGCAGCTTAAACGGCAGGAAGGTGTCGGTTGGACATCCCTGGCTGCTCACGTGGCACCATGGAGCCAAGTGGGCTCCTGGAGACCCGATGTGTGGATGGGGAAGCTGAGCCAGAGCAGGGTGCTTCGGAGTGGAGGTTGCCCACACACGCTGCCAGCCCTGACTTTGCTGGGGACACTCCAGCTTCATCTCCCAAGTTTGTCCACCTGGCATCTCCTAGGGCTGGCGATGGACTTTCTAGAAAGCCTCAGACCCATGTGGGGGTTTGTGAGAAGGACTGGAATCGAGCCAAGTCCTTGCCTCATCCCAGCTTCTCTCCCTGCCAGCCCTGGTCCTCTGCTGACCCTCTCCAGGCTCTGGACAGTGGAGCTGGGGACCAGGTGGCCCCTGCCATGGAGGCATATCCAGCCTACTAAGTAAGGGGCAGCTTCAGGCATGGCTGCAGCTGGCCTCACTGAGCACTGATCAAGTCCAGGAGCGTCAGTCATTCCACAGCCCCAGAAAGAGGGAGAGATCTCTCCTCTCTACCATGGACATGGGGACAGGAAGAGTTGTCCCACTGTAGATGGGTGGGATGGGTGGAATTGTTCCCACTAGAGACATGTGGTACTACAGGCAGAGTTATCCCTGCTGTAGACGGGTGGGACAGGCAGAGTCATCCCTGCTATAGATGAGTGGGACAGGCAGAGTTATCCCACTGTAGACAGGTGGGACAGGCAGAGTTATCCCTGCTATAGATGGGTGGGATGGGCAGAGTTATCCCACTGTATACGGGTGGGACAGGCAGAGTTATCCCACTGTATATGGGTGGGACAGGGAGAGTTATCCCTGCTGTAGATGGGTGGGACGGGCAGAGTTATCTCCACTATAGACGGGTGGGACGGGCAGAGTTATCCCTGCTGTAGATGGGTGGGACAGGCAGAGTCATCCCACTGTATACGGGTGGGACAGGCAGAGTCATCCCACTGTAGACGGGTGGGACAGGCAGAGTCATCCCACTGTAGACGGGTGGGACGGGCAGAGTCATCCCACTGTAGACGGGTGGGACGGGCAGAGTCATCCCACTGTAGACGGGTGGGACGGGCAGAGTCATCCCACTGTAGACGGGTGGGACGGGCAGAGTTATCCCTGCTGTAGACGGGTGGGACAGGCAGAGTTATCCCAGCTGTAGACGGGTGGGACAGGCAGAGTTATCCCACTGTATACGGGTGGGACAGGCAGAGTTATCCCACTGTAGATGGGTGGGACAGTCAGAGTTATCCCACTATTTACGGGTGGGACAGGCAGAATCATCCCATTGTATATGGGTGGGATGGGCAGAGTTATCTCCACTATAGACAGGTGGGACAGGCAGAGTTATCCCACTATAGACGGGTGGGACAGGCAGAGTCATCCCACTGTATACGGGTGGGACAGGCAGAGTTATCCCACTGTAGATGGGTGGGATGGGCAGAGTTATCCTTGCTGTAGATGGGTGGGACGGGCAGAGTTATCTCCACTATAGACGGGTGGGATGGGAAGTTGTCTCCACCGCAGACAACTGTGGAGGGGGCTCAGGGCTGAGCCACCTGTGGTCTGTGGACTCATGGAGTAGCCACCAGGCCTCACTGCTATCTGGGCCATGGGGTCCCATCTGTGAACGGGGCTAAAGAGGAAGGGCCTGTCCTCCTTGGAGCGCCTACCCCCCCAGCAGGGTGACAAGCCAGGTGAGACTCAGATTATGGAAACTGAAGATCAGTAGGGCAGTAGGCGGTGCTAGGTTTGGGAGAGTCACTTCAGTCAGTGGTCCAGAAAGGCCTCCTAAGGAGGGGACACAAGTTCTGACACAAAAAATGAGACTGAGCTGGTCACAGACAAGGGCTGACCACGTGGGCTGCTCATGGCGGGAGGGCCCCAGATGGTGAGCCAAGGTGTGTGACTCTGGAGGAGAGCCTCACCAGGGGCAAGCAGGCTCATCCTGCCCCACATATGCACTTAAAACCGTCTCCTTTACACCTGCATGTGCCCTGGGGCAGGACTGTGGTCGATGGCTAGTGTGGGTCTGGGGGCCATCTGGGCATCATGCAGTGGGTGTGCGGGGGCCTTTGTCCAGCAGCTTTCTCTTAATTTCCACAGTAAAGAGTTGGGAATGTAAGCTGAACACCTATCAGCATGGCTGGGCCCGCCCCTTGGGGCTCTGATGGTTCTAGCCGCCCACGCTGGATGCTCCCTGGGCGGCTAGGGACCTCCTCCCTCCAGCTGGGCAGCCCCTGTCTGGGCTCTGAACCATGGATGCTTCCAGAGTGGGGTCCAAGTCTGGGGCCCTGAGTTGAAGCGGGGGCAGGTGCCGTCACCACTGATCTCCAGGGGACCATGTGGTCTCAAGGCAGAACTAAACCGCAAGGAATACGGAAAAGATCCACAGCTGCGCAGCACTCTGGTGCTGTGGAGTGGGTGACAATGAGAGCAGCCATTCCTGACCCTCTGGCCAAGGGGTCTTGTTGGAGGACATGGAGGTGTTTCCCCACTTCTGACATCACCATCCAGCTCCCTCATAGCCAAGAAACAGAGTTGCCATGACTGACCACACTTGCTGGGTGCAGACAACTGCCCTTCCCACCTGCCTCTAGTGGAGATAACGCTGCCCGTCCCACATGTCTACAGCAAGGATAACTCTGCCCACCCCACCTGCCTATAGTGGAGATAACTCTGTCCGTCCCACCTGTCTACAGCAGGGATAACTCTGCCCATCCCAACTGCCTATAGTGGAGATAACTCTGCTTGTCCCACCTATCTACAGCAAGGATAACTCTGCCCACCTCACCTGCCTATAGTGGAGATAACTCTGCCTGTCCCACCTGTCTATAGCAGGGATAACTCTGCCCATCCCACCTGCCTATAGTGGAGATAACTCTGCCCATCCCATATGTCTGTAGTGCTTCTCGTGACGTGGCTGGCATGTCCCACCCACTCAGATCTCTCGAAGGGCCAGAGTTGAGCCAAGTATCCTCGTCCAGATCTCTTGAAGGGCCCAGGTTAGCGCAAGGTCAGGGGCTGAGCCCAGGCACTGGGTAGTGTTGGGATGTTTGAGAGCACAGGACAGATGCCTGCAGCTTCCTCGGTTTCCATGTGGCCTGCTGTGCAGGGGTCAGACTGGGGTAGAGCGGGGGCATGGACGTGAGAGTCTCCACTCCTGAATTGATCCATAAATGTTTCTCGAGACTTTGGGGGCTCCTGAATAAAGGGGAGTCAGGTCGTGTCTCCTCTGCCTCCATGCATGCTGGGACCCCAGCGTCCCGCTGCTTGTTAGGTTACCTGGCACTAGGTCACAGTGGCCATTGGCTCCTCTCGGTTGTGGGTTTGCTTGAGTCCCAGTGGTGGATGTGAGGTGTGGGTCATAGGAGAGGGAGGGACTCTGTGGCCAGAGCATGGACGGCAGGGATCGGGAACACATGAGGGGTTTGTGGGGTAAGGCCTGTGTACCCTCCACATGCCCAGGCAGAGAGCAGGGGACACAGGGAAGGAGTTTCTGGCAACTTTCCCTGAGCTCTGAGAAAGTTGCCACCAGTGTGTGGACTTCTGCGATTCTGCGGTCAGGCCACCGTGTTTCAGGAAGTGCCAAGCAGAAGTGGAGACTGGCCACTGACCGGTCTGGGGAAAGTGGTGGCTGCAGCCAGTGTGGTCTGTGGCTGCCGGTGACCCAGAAAAGAACACCTGAGCGGGCAGGGAGGGGGCCAGGTACCAGGCGGAGCAGAGCTGGGGAGTGAAGGGGCTCTTAGTGCATCCAGCCCCAAGGCCCCGGAGCCCTGGGAGGTGGTGACACTGGGGACACCTGGGCATCAGGAATTGTGACCCCCCCCCCATCTGTAGCCTCACTGTGGCCACAGAGTTCTCAGACTAGAGTTGAAGTATGGCCCTGTCACCCTACAGAGAGGTGGTGTCCCAGGTTATCTCAGGCCTGCCGTGGCCAGATCAGTGGCCTAGGAGCCTGGCCTCTGAATCAGGGCTGGTCAGAGTGCGGTTTGGCAGAGCCCTCTGCGGAGCTCAGCTTTCCCCTGCACTGGGCCCTGGTGGCTCTGACAAGGAGGTGACTTTCACGCTGGTGACTGAGAACATTTCCCTTACTGGGGTGAACAGACTCATTCTGTGGAAAATGCGGGCCGTCCCCCGAGCTCTGTCCAACCAAGGAATGTGGGGCAGCTGCGCCTTCCCTGCTTAGACAAGCGAGGATCTGAGCAGCAGCTTCCCCACTTCCCAGGGCTCTGCAGCTGGAAAGCCTGGGCTTGTCACCACTGTGGTCACTGTGGGACTCTAGGCCAGTCCCCCACCTGGAGGCTCATGTCCAAGAGGTCTGCTGGGGAGCTGGCAGGGCTCCCCCCTGGTCTTCCTCCACATGGAGGGAACCGCAGGCCTGTTGCTCATGACCCAGAGCCCTGCTGATGGCAGCCGGGGGCACTGGGACCCCTCTGCCCTTTGAGGCCTCTCCCCAGCTCTGTGTACAATGGCTGGCTCACAGTGCTGCCACTCCTCAGCGGGGGTGGGGTGGGGGGATGACATGATGGTCCCAGGTCCCATAGCTTGTCCTGACTCATCGTTGTGCCCTACCTGCCCACCTGTGACGAGGAGGCCCTTCCCTCCTTCATTCAGGGCATAGAAGATAGGTTCGGCCAGCCTGTTAATCACCAATTTCACACCATGCCAGTACCCTGCTGGCCGAGTCTCATGCAGGAGCCCTTCAGCTGGGTCTACTGAAGAACTCAGGGTATTTGCCACAGTCTGGGGGGGGTGCCTGTACGCAGAGGACCCAGCAGGATAATCGCGTTTCCCCTTCCCAAGTGGCAGGGGCTGGTGTTACCAGGGTCAGGAATGGGGCAGACGGGCTACCTGCCTGAGAATGCCGCAGCCGGGCCTGTGGGGGTCTGGATGAGAGGGAGGCAGGGAGTGCACCTGGCGGGGGCTGGGCCGGCTTCTGGGCTCCCCAGGGCCAGCATTCACCAGGTGGCCCCTTGTCCAGCTGGCCCTGTGCGTCCCATGCATGCTGTGAGCAGTTTAACCAAGGCTAGGAGGGCATGAGCTGGACAGAGGGCAGGAGGGAATGACCTGGGGTCTGCTGGGTGTGGACTTACAGTGCCTGGCCCCTCAGTCTGCAGTGTAAACCTGGAATGGGCCCAGGGGAGGGGAGGTCACCTTCCCTCGCTCCTCTCCCCACCACCCCACTTTCCTGGGCTGGGATGGCCTTTGCCCTGCGCCCTGGAGCCTGTCTTCTTGGGCTGCGGGGTGGACTCAGGCTTAGAATGTCCCAGACCCTAGGAAGCCCCTGAAGCCGCCTGGCAGCTTCCTGCCTCTCTCTCGACCTGCCGCTTCACTTGTCTCCTTGGGCCCCTTTTACCCCCTCCACCCAGCCGATGTCTCACATCTCCTGCCATGCAGGTCGCCGTCTACCTGCCTTCCCTTTTCTGAGCACCCCAGCACCAGAGTCGAAACCCGCCTTGGGAGGGAATGAGGTCATCAGGTGGTGGAGTATGCAGGAGGGTCAGTCAGTAGAGCCCACACCGCAGCCTGAGGCTGGAGCGACACGCAGGTCCCTAGCTTCCCCTCCGGGGCCGGCCTCTTCCTCTTCCCTGCTAAGCCCGGGGATGCCCCCAGCCCCATCATTGCCTTCCTGTTGAGAGCATCGGAGGGGACTAGACGTCCAGGATGGCCTTTCCTTCCCCTGGGCAGCAGCGAGGAAGGCGGACTGGTCCCGGGGCTGGAGCGCCCTTGGAATCTTCTGGAGCAGGGATGGATGGTGAGTGGGCTGCCTCTACCAGCAAGAGTGGAGCAGGGTGGGTATGCTCAGTCCTCGTGGCCTATCCCCAGAGTGGCTGGACGGGTGCCCCAATTTACCTCCCCCTTGTTCCAGGACAAGCTACCATTTTTGCCAGGAACCACAGCTGGTTGGGACACCTGCAGATTCTTGAGGCTCCATTTAGAGACCATGTCAAGGCTAGCCTCCCACCCTCTTCTCTCCCAGGCCCCTTTTTCCAGGCTTTCCTAGGGGATCTCCTCTTCCCCTGAGCTCTCTCTCCCCAGAAGCACCCCCCCAGAGCCACCTGCCACTGGGCACATGCTGGCCCATGGGTGCATGGGGCGTGCATCCCTTGGGGAGGGTTAGCGGGGAGCTGGCATCAAAAATACTGCCCATTTTCTGGACAGGGGATCCCATGTAGAGCTTCCCAACCTGCTAAGGTCATGGGCAAGGTCTCAGGCAGAGCTGGGGTCTGAGATTTGGGTATGTTGGGACAGCTGTGGGTTCTGACAGGCCCTCGGTCAGCTGTGTGACCTCTGGCAAGTGTCCTGAGCTCTCTGAGTTTACTTCCTTCTAAGAAGGGGTGTGACTGTGTCCTACTCAGGGCCTAGTGGCACATCACATGCTGGGGGCTGTGGGTGAGTACAGCCATCAGTAATGTGAACGGGATTTGCGGCAAGGTCACCAGCACGGTGTCCTGACCTGGTGTCATGTTGGTAGATCCTGGTCAAGGCCTAATTGTTCCGGCTCAGCGCATGCAGCCTCCACGACACCCCAGCCTCCTACCCACTCACCACCCACCTCCAGCCTGCAGACCCTGCCTGGTGGCCTCTCTGGGGTCCTGGCCTTTGAGCCAGCTGCTCCTGTGCTGAGGGCTGTGCTGGGGTGGTGGCAGCCACAGGACCTCCCTGAGGGCTGAGAAGGCGCCTTCCAGGACCAGGTGTCAGTGGGGCCTGGCGGCCTCCCGCTGTGCCCCTGTAGGGAGAATCCAGGGTAGGGTAGGAAGCAGGTACAATGAAAGCCCATCCTGGGCTGAGGAGGCACAGGGGCTGCAGAGATGAACGGTCCCCATCCCTGTGACTCAGGCAGAGCTCCTGCCCGCAGCTGGGCAGGGGGCTGACTGCTTATCTGGTAGGTTTAGAGATTTCGATGGCCTTTCTCCCCACCTGCCCTGTGGGCTGGGGACTTTCCTAGTTCGTACAGGGGCTTCCAGGCCACACATGATCACGTTGGGGACAGCTCTGTGCTGAGTCAAGCCTACCTCTGCTGGCGGGAGCAGCCCTGAGCCTGCCAAGGGTCCACGTGCTCACTCCAGAATTACTGGGCTGGATTTGGTTCTTTAAAATAGGGGTAGGGGCCTGAGTCAGGAGAGTACTCCTCCCAGGCAGCGCTCTGACCCCCAGCCTCTCCCCAGCATTGATTTTTTTCTGGGTTTCTGCCGCTGTGAGGTGGAACAGGGCCTGGTTCTGTGGCTCTCTGGCTCTGCAGCATCACCTCTTGGGTCACCCTCACTCCCACCTGGGACTATGGAGACACAGGCTGGTGATGGGGTTTACCCCTTACCACCACCAGAAATGCTGGCTGTGCCTGGGTTGGGGGTCCACTTGTCTCTCTACCCCACCTCTGCCTGACTGGCCCCAAAATCCCTTCTGGCCGGTGAGGGGAAATTCTTCAATTCTCCAGCTCAGGGGAGGAGCCAGGCGGTGGTGGGGGGCTGTGCTTTCCCCTGGGCGTGGGTCACCTCCTTTGGTATACACAGTCCTGTTCTTGCCTTCTCAGCCCAGGCCGTCCTTGGATGGTGGCTCAGGGCTGCTGGCCGTCCAGAGTGGGTGCTAGGGTGCTGGAACCCTCCCTTGTACCATGTACCCATTTCTTGAGGGACATAATCACTTCTGAGGTCTGTGGGAGGCTCTGCTAATCCAGAGGAGCGAGGCTTTCTCCGTCCTTCTGAAGCCCCTCCATCCTGGAGAGCAGGGTTGCATCCATTGCAGAGACGCGGCCAACTCCCCACCTGGACCCAGCACACAGTGCTCAGAAAACACTAGTTTGGTGACCGCAGGAGCTCTCTGAGGAGGGGAGGGAAGGAGCCCACACCCGACAGTGTGGAGGCTCAGGCTGCTATTCCTCGTGCCCAGCCAAGTATGGAGAACTGCAGGGGTGTGGGGGACGTGTGTTGCAAGCTGCCCTGGGAGTCAAGAGGCCGCCTGGGCTGAGGATCCAGAGTGGGACTTCGGGTCTATCTGTGCCCTGGGTGCTGAGCTCGGTGGGAGACAGCTCTCTCAGCTCTCAGCCTGTGACCCACGTCCCACCCACCCATCCACTTCCCACCTCCCACCCTGGCCTGCCACTGCCCGTTGTGGAACACCAAGAGGACCCCAAACTGCTGTTGACTCTCAAGAGTTGCAGACTGTGACGCCTACCCCCAGGGACCCGACAGCATTTGTGCACGAGGCATTGGCTTTAGTTACACCAATAACCAGTCTGACGGGCTGGGACCGTCACTGGTGTCGCAGGCCCTGGTCCTGCTTGCTTGGTGCTGGGGCCCCACCAGCATGGGGTGTCTGTGTGTGGTGTCCTGGTGTTCAAAGGCTCATGAAGTCCACTCCAAGTGTGGGTGCCTAGTCTTGAACTTGAACTTCCCCTCAAAAGGAACACAGGGCCCAGGCCAAGCCCTGGAGAGGGACTGGGGAGCCAAAGTTCTCACGCCCACACCAGGGACAAGGCTGGGCCTTACCATGTCCCCAGGGAGGAGCGCTTCATCACTGCACCACTTTGGCTGTTTTAGTCACCAAGTCCCCTGCTGGGTGCCCAACATGGGCAGTATCCTGGGAGGTGGACAACGCACTTTCAGGAACACAGGTTGACAGGGCATGGGAGCACTGCCATGGGAGCTGCATGTCATGTGGACTGGGGTACTGGTGGGTGGGCAAAGGCCCAGGGATATTCCCTTGGAGCCTGGTGCAGGAGGGGCTGAGGGAGGGGATAAGCCCAGCCACCCTAGAAAGCCTGAGGTTCTAAAGCCCGAGGCCAGGCCAGCTCCAAGGGGTGCAGGTCCAGGCCTTGCCAAGAGTCCACAACCCTGCACTCAGAGTAGCCCCTTATGAACCAGGGGCAGGAAAGGCATCTGCTCTTAGTCCGACCAGCAGACCCCCACTGCCCACCTGTGGCTGGGGCCTGGAAGAGGGATACGACAAGTGTCCACAGCGACTGCTGGAACCCCTGGGAGGTAGAGCCGAGTGCGCCTGGCAGGGAAGTGCTTGGCTTCCAGGGCACCTGTGTCACTCGGCCATGCGGCTGGTGGGTGGCGTAGTGGCCAGGGCCTAGAGCAGAGCATGGGCCCAGGGCAGGTGTCTAGCTGAGGACTGGGGCCATTGCAGAGTGGACACTGCCTTGTTCTCAGGTGTCTGTCCCCACCTTGGCCTGGCTGGCACTGCTATGGCCATGGGCGGGGCCTTCTCCCAGCGCCCTCTGGTGAACAGAGGCTGTGCCAAGATGCACTCCACTTTCTCTCCTGCCCTCCTCCCGCCCGCGGACGAGCACTCTTCCCGAGAGATAGTGGCTCCCATCCAGCGCACCCGCTAATCACCAGCCATCGTGGGAACAGCCCGAGATGCGGCGGAGAGGCTGCATTGTCTGCGTGAGATTAAAGCCCCAGGGCTGTATTGTCTGGCCAGGGGATAAATCTTCGTGCTGTCACTCAGGCGCTGAATTAAATTCCCCCTCGTTTTCTAAAGGGGCTTATCTGTGCTGAATGGGCGGCCGCACCACAAGCCTGAGCGGACGTCCTGGGCACCTTTGGAACAGGCTGGGACAGTGGCAGCCTTCAGGAAGGGGACGCTGGGCCCGGAGAGGCCACACGGATCCTAGCAAGGGAAACAGCCCTACCTGAGCGTCGGCCCCCTGCTGCATGGAACGCTGGGTGTGGAGGAGCTGGGGACCCTGGAGGACCCTACTCCAAGCCAAGTCAGAAGCCCCTCAAGGGAGGGACCCAGACAGGGGACAGAACTTAGCAGGTCAGAGGGTGCACCAGTAGCCGGGCAGGAGCAGCAAAAGTCCTTAGGACAGCTTGAGGCTGAGATGGAATGCCAGTTCAGGTGACCATGTGTGAGTGCCAGGCACAGTACCACAGTGTTAGGGCAAGATGGGAAAGCCACCCATCCGTCCCCTCCTATTCCACACCGCCCCCAGTGGTGGAGCCCTGGGCTGGGGCACAGTCCTGTTGGCTGGGGGCAATTTGAGAAGCACACCTCCACCCCTGCTGAACACCGTCCCTTACCCACCACATTCAAAGGAAGGAGTTTCAGGTGTGGTTTTCATCATTTTTAGAAACAGGACTCCTTTATAACCCAAACCTCGTGTGGAACTCTGATTTACGTATAGATGCAGTAGAGTTGGGGAGGTCCCCTGGCCCTGGCTGTGACTCACGTAGCCTCCCAGGAATGCCATGTCACTGATAGAGAAGCTGAAGTCCAGGGAGCCTGGAGGAGGGGTTGTGAGCCCCAGGCCACCTCAGGGCTGTTCCCCACTCTGGGCTCAGGCCAGAGCGCACAGCACACTCTCCCAGTCAGGAGTCCTGAAATGAAGGCTATCATGGGAAGACACCTCCATCACCAGGGGGTTAAGGTCCTGCAGTGGGATTTGAACCAAAAATTTCAGCTAGGAGCCCCCAAGACCCTATCAAAGGAGCCCCGCCTCTAGCCTTCAGGCAGGCTGCCTCACCCCTCTGCCTCAGACTGGGCTGTTGGATTCAAAATGCCTTGTGCGTTGGTCTTTGGACATTTGGGGAAATGCTAATCGGGGTTTTCTGTGCTGTGTGTGGAGTTTCCCGCATGGGTGGGCTTTAGTAGGTTCTGGGCTCCTGCAGATGTTTCTGGCTTTGCAGTCACCTCCAGTCGCTCCGAAGACCCAAACTGTTGCCTGAATAAGGATACCCCTACCTGTCACCTGACTGTTAATGAGCAAACGGCTTGTCATGAGCCACAGTGACCCAAGGGTCCCTGGGACCTGCAAAAGGACCCTGGATGGGCTGAAATGCTCAGCTTCCTACCCCTTAGGCAATTCTGAGCCCCCCACCTTCTTCCTCTTCCAGAGGGATGGCCCCCAGCTATTCTGGACAGCAGCAATAGCCTGATATCAAGGTGAAGTAACAGTGACCCAGGTGTGAGTCACTTTTGAAGGCATCACTGGCTTTCTCTGCTGAAAGCGGGAGACATCTGTTTGCACAGGGGTAATGACCTGAAGTCAGGTTCATCCCCTAATCCTACTGGCCATGAGGTGGAGACAGGGTCAGTGGCAGCAAAGATGAGTGACTTCATTCCTTTCACCAGCCTGCCCCTGTTTGTCTGGTCCGGCGGCCACAGAAGGACCCACAGGCCACAGTTGGGGTGGCTCAAGCTGCAGGAGTTTGTGGTCTCACAGTCCTGGAGGTGACAGCACTGACTCCTTCGGAGGCTCTGAGGGACGGACGTGTCCCAGGCCGTCTACTCCTTGTGTTCTCACGTGCTCGTTCCTCTGTGTGGGTTTGTGCCCCTGTCTCCGACACTAGTCCCAGTGACCTGTGTTAACCTTCTTGCCTCTTTAAAGAGCTTTTCTTTGAATACAGTCTCTTTCTGAAGTGCTGGGGTTAGGACTTCAACATAGGGTTCAAGGGGACACAGTGCATGCGGGACAGTGCCCCTCTCCACAATGTGGTGGTGACTTGCGGCCACCTGTCACTTTGGCTGTCAAAGCATCGTGATCATGATAATCTAACACTCCCAGCAAGTGCATTGCAGCTTCCGAGAGCCCTGGGCCTGAGTGGGGTGTCCTGAGCACATATCCCAGAGGCATCTGAGGCCTCTGGGTGGCCCGGGAGCAGATGTGCAGGGCAGGAGGGGGCAAGGATTCTGCACTTGGCACAAATGTGCCTTTGAGAAAGTCCAAATGAGTTTAAAAGAGAGACCTTGAACCTGAGAGGCGTCCATGGAAATCAGGGCTGCTGTGCAGTGCTCAATTTTTCCCATTTTTGTGGGTTTGAGCCTTTTCAATAAGATTTCAAGAGAATAAAATCAACAGGCCCCGGGAAATTTGCATACGGCTACTTAACATCAATTCTATGTGTGTGTGTGTGCATGTTAGTGTGTGTTTTTAAAATAAAGAAATAAACACATCCATAAACTTCCCCATCCGCAGGGTGGGACTACCCTGGGAGTTAACAGTTCAAACCTTTACAATTTTTAAAAACCCAACAGCTTTCCATAACAAAGGGCAAAATTCACAAACAAATTGCCTTCCTGAAGTCTCTGCTCCTTGGCCGGTAAAGGCATGTTGATAACACGGCTCCTCGGGCCACCACTGAATGGCGGATTCCCACGGAGACAGGGTCCCCTGAGGTCTGTTGAGAACGGTGAGGCTGGGGCCTAGTCCATATTCGCCCCCTTGCAGTCTTTCTTCAGCTTCAGCTAAGAAGCCTCATGGTGGTCACCCAGGAGGCGGCCCCGGTAGGGAAGGCAGGGCTTCTGTCTTAGCTGGAAAGGGCTGGAAGGAGGGGGCATTGCTGTTCTGGGACTGCCAGAAGGCTGAGGCTGACCAGACAGGTTGTCCAGAATGGACGGCTCTTGAGGGTACAGGGTGCATTGTCAGCAAGAGCCACCTGCAGGTGTTGGCCAGATCGGCCAGGAGGCAAAAACCCTAGCCGGCCCCTAGGAAGCCCTCGGCCTGGCCAGGGTCAGGGATGAAGAAATAGTGTGCCCCAGGAAGAGGAGAAGGGCCCAGCTGGGGCTGCCAAAGTCCCACGGAGCTGGTCCTATGGCCCCTGTGCACTTGTGGGACCAGGATCCCAGTCTTGCCCCAGACCCCATTCTGCGGCTGATTCTGGCTCAGCCTCCTTCCCTTCCTGTCTCGCTTCTGGCTCCTACATTCCAATGAAGCCTTCCCCAGAGCCCATGTCACCCTGTTCCTGGCTGTGTACTTGTAGGCTGTGGTCACCGCCACCTGCAGACCGTGACCCCTAAAGGGTAGGGAGGGCTTCCCTGCTCCTCTCAGCTCCTGACGGCACCTCTGCCCAGTGGGTAGTCAGTAGCTGCTCACTGAACACACGGCTGAGAGATGGACGCCCACCATTAGGTGGGGGGCAGGCCACTCGCAGGTGAGTCCATCAGCTGGTAGTGGTTGTGGGACAGGATGGGTTGTTCTAGGACAATAGTGTCACAGAGGGGTTGGATAAGGAGAGGCTGGGCAGGAGGACGGGCAGCCCCTGCCTGGGTAGCCAGTGTGCCAGGACGGTGGCCACACACTCTGTGCTGAGGAGTGGGGTCTTCTGCTGCTTGGGCTGGCGTCCTGGGGGCTTTCTCCAGGACCTGCCAGCATCCTGCCCACCCCAGGCCCCAGGAACCAGCCAGGAAGGCCTGTCCTATCGGCCACAGTGGCTGTCATCTTCCTCAGATGCTCGTCCCAGAGCAGAGGGGACTCACTGCTTGCCTTGGCCACCACCTCTTCTGATCCCTCTGTCTGTCTAAGACATGTCAGAAGGTCCAGGCCCTATCCCAGCCAGCGGCCATTCAGTGGACTCTTCCAGTTGCAGGGAGGCACTTGGTACTTGGACCTGCCTGGCAGGAGTCGGCCCCTCTGACGGTCACTGGTCTGAACCCCAAAGGGTTAAGGAGAGAGTGCTGGGGGCTTTGTTCACGGGCATCTCATCAGATGTTAACCTACAGCCTGTCCCCAATCCCTTCCTTATGACTGTGATTAGTATTGCGAGGGATGAATAGGCCAGCACGGATCCCTATGGTAACCTTCAAAATGCATTCCTCCAGCAGGCTCTGCCTCCTCCAGTAATTACATTCCTGACTCGGCCCACAAACAGCATGCTAATTAGCCGCTTCTGAGAACGGGCCAGAGGACACTTCTGTTTGCAGCCACCCCCGGCCCCCACCCCACACAGGACAGGAAGCTGATGAGGTGTGGGGCAGCCAGGCCCGTGCCAATGGCCGCATGGGATACACGAGGGCCCCAGACCCCTCACTGCCCAGACTGACCTCAGCACCTCAGGGTCCACTAGCCTAGTGGGGTGGTGGCAGGGGTATGTCCACCAGGCCTGGCCAGCCCCCAGCTCCAGGAGGAGCTCTGGCTAGCTTCCCATACGTGAACCCTGGGTGCAGGACTCCCACCTGTACCCAGCTTCCTAAATGTGACCCCTGGGTGTAGGACTCCCATCTGTGCCGAGTCCAGCGCCCTGCTTGACATGCATTCATAGGGTCCTTGCGGGTGGGCGTGGGGGCTGCAGGTGAGCAACCCCCGGGGGATCTCGTCCCTTGGTGAGAACAGCTGCCAGTGGGCAGGCGGCCAGGTCTGCAGCTGTGTGGCTGCTGGAAGGTGATCGGGCTGTGTGGGGAGCAGCTCCAGAAGGTGAGGCACAGGCAGAGGAGAGGCAGGCAGCCTTAGGCAAGGAGCAGGAGAGCTTGGCACATCCAAGGTGGCCCTGATACTGGCTTGGTCAGATGGAGGGTTTCTATGCTGGCAGGGGGCAGATGGGTTTTGTGCAAGGATACAGGAAGCCCTATAAGGGCTTTCAGTGAGGTGCCACGTGGGCCAGGTCCTGTGTGAACACCTCTTACTCCCTGAGATTCAGGGCAAGGAGCAGACCCAGGAGTGCTGGGCAGAAACAGGTGGGAGCCTCCCACCAGGGTCCCAGACAAGCACATGGTAAAGGCTGGACAGGTGGTGTTTGGGAGATGCTAGAGGGTAGGATGCGGGCACCTTTGGGAGGTGGAGCTGGCAGAAACTGCTGGCAGATTGAATGTGGAGTCTGGAAAAGGACAGGCACCCTCCTGTCCAACAGGTTCTGTCCAAACATCTGGGCCAATGGTGGCCATTTGGCCAGAGCCACCAAGAAGGAACAGATGGTGGCTGGGCTGCCTTGGGGCTCCCACAGATGTCAGGGAGGCAAGGCCTACAGGTGCAGTGGGATTGGCCTTGGTTCCGACTGGTACTGTCTTTCAGCTGGCAGGTGTGGCCCCATGACAGCTCAGTTGTCCAGAGTGGGAGGGGCTAGTGTTCCTAGGATCTGCCCTGGGCCCTGGGGCCAGGAGCTTCAGTGCACCTGCTGCTCTGGCCTGGGTAGGACCACCATTTCTCAGGGCCATGGGGAGGGCAGCTGTAGGTCAGGAGCCAAGAGCAAAGTTGCTCACCTCAAGCCTCAGCCCTTCCTGTTCCCCCCACCCCCTGCTCTTGGGCCAATCTGGTGGATTGCACACAGCTTTGCCTCCAGCCAGCCCATCAGGGCTGGGAGCAGGCTGCCCTGGGGCTGGCTGGGGCTGGGGGGAGCCATTGATTTTGTGCCCAGGTGGTTTAGCGTGTGAGGCTTAGGGAAGGATTACCAGGGTTTGGGATTTGGAAGCCAGCAGTTCCTTGGTGTCAGTCTGCACAACTAATTCTAATGTAAATATAGCGATCCTTTAAGTATATATCATTTAATGCTCGACAGGGAGCCTGCAGATCTTCTTACCGGCAGCCTCATCTAGAATACCTTCTGGTTAACTCCTCTTGTCTCAGCCCATTTCCCTGACGGGCTGGTGTTTGTGGTAAACCCTGTTAAGGTATCACAATAATTACGGAGAGCGTCCTGGGTGGATTTCCATCCCCTATTGTGCTCCCCGTTGGACTGACACCTCAAAACCACCCTCTGTTGTCAGGGACACACATGATCCTGGGAACTCTGCTGGCCAAGCCCCAGCCAAGCCCCAAGGTGCCAGCCTGGGCCCAGGCCTCTGTTCTCTTTGCCCGGGTCTTGCCTTGCCCAGCTGGCCACTGGCCAAGCTCTAGCCCTTGGTGGCTGTGTGTCCAGCTGGGTGTAGGCTTTCCTGGGAGGTCCTAAGCTAAGTGCAGAGTGGCTCCTATCTGGGAAAGGGGACTGGGCTGTCAGGGAACAGCCACAGTGGCCCTGACACCACAACTATCGCCAGGCTCAGGGCGCCCTGCTTTACACCAGCCTGTGCCAAGTGCATTCCTTGTTCCAGACAAACCTGTGAGCCGCAGGCTCTTGTTATCCTCCATTTATAACCGGGAGACATGCCTGTAGCACACAGAGTTTGAAGGCTCATGTGTGGACTTTGTGTAGTGGGGAGCAGTCTTGTCTTTTGCCCTTAGTGCTTTTGTGTTTTTTAAAATAAATTCTTCCTATTCCCAGGTTAATTTCTCCTCTGACTCTTTCCTGACATTTTACTTTCCATAATTAAATTCTTTAATCCTTCTATCGTGATTATGTATGGTGTGAGGTAGGGATCTAAGTTTTATATTATGCACCTTGTACATAGCTGCTGACTCAACCTGGTTTGCAAAGGGGGAGTACTGGTCTCTTATTTATTTATTTAGAGAGAGAGTCTCACTTTGTCACCCTCAGGAGAGTGCCGTGGCATCATAGCTCACAGCAATCACAAACTCTTGGGCTCAAGCGATTCTTTTGCCTCAGTTTCCCAAGTAGTGGGACTATAGGCACCTGCCACAATGCTTGGCTATTTCTAGAGAGTAAGTCTCACTCTGGTTCATGCTGGTCTTGAACTCGTGAACTCAGACAAACCACCTCTTTGGCCCCCCAAATGCTCATTACAGGCATGAGCCACCTCACCCGGCAGTACTGGTCTCTTTGATTTGGAATGTCAACAAGTAACCTGCAGTGTCACCTATGTGAGGGTCGGATTTCTGTCCTGATGAGGGCCTGTCTCTTCCCCATGATCATTTGGTCAATGCTTGGTGCCTTATACAACTACTGGAGTAACAGGCATATCCACAGAGTCTTCACTGTGCCAGGTACTAACACCCACTTTGGGAGAGTGAGTGGAGGGCACCAAGGCACTGGGGGCCTTGGAGACAGAGACACATGCACGCCCTGCTCCAGAAGCAGAGACACCTCTAGGGCAAACCTCTGCAGAGAAAGCCAGGCTTGTTCTAAAGAGTGTTGGGAGACTGTGAAAATCTTGAAAAAACAAAGTCACATACATCAAAAATGGATGTGTGCTGTGTGGAACCCTAAAAAGGCAAGGGAATTCACCTTTTTTCTGGGTGTCTTGGTGCTAAGGGTTCTGATTTCATCTACATTTTGAGATGGAAGGGCTGCTACCAGCGTCTTTGTAACAATGAAAACACATCTTGCATATCAGATATTTACATTACAAGTCATAACAGTAGCAAGATTATAGTTATGAAGTAGCAATGAAAATAATTTTATGGTTGGGGGGTCACCACAACATGAGGGACTGTATTGAAGGGTCGTGGCATTAGGAGGCATTAGGAAGGTTGAGAACCACTGGGACTGACTGCTGAGGGTTCCAACTTGTATTCTGTGATTATTGTCACTGCCATTTTATCATTGGCCAAGGGAGGGCACCGTGTTGGGGGGCAGCCAGATCCACGTAGCCCCCAGCGGTGCAGGCTGTGGCTTCCTTCCCCTTCAGGACAGAGGCTTGGCCTGGTTCCCTGTGCAGATACTAAGATGACTCCTCTCTGCAGGAGATCCCAGAAGTCAACTGTCTTTTAATAACCGTCTAATACTTAGCGCTCCTGGGAGGCCCCAGTGAAGCCTCACAGCCCATTAGCCCAGAGCCCTCCGCCATGGCGTAATTGAGTGGCCACGAGGGACCTGGCTCCTGATCTGGGCAAGAAAGTATTGTCTTCAATGAGCTGTACCAAGCTCATTCTGGAGGGTGGGGGAGACTCCCCGCCCTGTGTCTGTGTTTGAGCAAAATAGAAGAAGCCTAGAGTCCCAGAGTTACAGCAGTGTCTCCATAGCCAATTTTCTCCTCCCAAAACATTCAAGCGGCAAATGGATACGTGTGGTTCCAATTGGTGAGCTTTCTCGGGCAAGCTCACCTGTGGCAGAAGTTGGCTGCAATATGCAGGAAGGTGGCGTCACCCCTTTCAGACACGGATGCAGCGAGTGGCTCCTCCATTTCTTGGGTGGTGGGTGCTGGAACTGCTTTCCACAGTGCTTGCTCTTAATTTAGGGAAAACCGTAATTTGCATGGTAATAATGCATGTGCAGCTCCAGGCACCTCCCTCGAGCTGTCTCATCTGCTCATCACACCCCCAGTTACAGGTGAAGGCCATGCTGCTCATGCAGATTCTGGCTGTGAGCACCTTGTTGGATGCAGGGCCCTCGGTCCAGAGCCTGCAGGTGTCCTCGAGGCAGCAAAGACACTCAGTACCCCCAGCAATGGAGCCTTCTCTTCCTCCATGGTCCCCATGTGGCTGGGGATGCTGGGGGAAGGAGAGCAGGGGGTGGGCTTGCCCTGGAACTCCGAGGTGTCCCTGCCAGCCCTCAGGGGCCAAGGATCAGGGCCTTCCGAGGTGCCAGAGGCCCTGTGCTCTGTTCCGCCCAGAGTTGATGAACGAGGTTGTCTTCAGGGTGCTGGTGCCCTGTCCGTCATGTGCCCTGACGAGGCCTGCGTGGGGGACTTGGAGAGAGAGACGTACCAGCCCAGGATAAGATGCTGTGTGGACGAGCTCCTGGATGGACCTGCTCTCCAGGATGCTGGCTTCCCCGAGAGCATCCACACGTGTTGGTGGGCGCTCTAGGACACCCCTGTCTCCTTCCAGGGAATGTCCATGCGCTATTTGGGGGGCAGGGAGACAGGCAGGTTTGGCCCCTCAAGCCCCTATCCCCACCTGGGTGGCCACCTGAGGGTGGGCAGCCTGGGGCTGTGTGGGCAGAGAGGGTCCTCCCCGAGGGCTCCTGTCTATCCCCTGATATTCAATTGAGCATATTTTAGAGCTTGTGGTTAGACTGACAACAGACCTCTTCCCCCAAATCGACGCAAATCAGCGTCTCTAGAGATGGATCTCTTTGGGGGGATGCCAAGATTAGCGTGGGGTGAATTTCCTTCCCCTCATGTGGTGCCCCGAGGACAGCTGCTGGGTCCTCGCCACACTAGAGGCTTCCAGGGTTGGGGGTGTCAAGGAAGCAGGAGGCCAGAGGTGGGGTGGGTCTGAACAGAGCAGTGGGCAGGAGAGGACACAGTGGGGAGTCGGGGGGCCTGGGTCCCGAGCCATTGAGTATGACGAGAGCTGGAGGGAGGCTCGCTTTGCAGGGCCTGGGCCTTTCCTGGAGAGCTGGGGCCTGCGTTTGCCCCCTGCCCTGGCCCTAATGCCTGCAGCTGGAGCCCTGTGCCCCCCTCCCACAGCTGCCTGTGCCAAGTCTGGGGAGATGCAGACAGAGGGAGGAGCTTGTTCTCTGCCCCGTCTGGGTTGGGGCAGGTCTGCACAGCCCTCAGGGTGCCCTTGCCTCAGGAGGGCAGCTCGGTGGGCAAGTCATCTCCCAGGGGTGCTGGGGGGGCGTCACATATACAGGCAGGATTCTTGTCTGAGGGCCAAGAGCCAGGCCAGGCACTTATGAGGACCTGAAGGCCATGCAGATTTCCATGGGGAGGGGAGAGGGGAAGGGCAGGGAGGAGGGAGAGAGGGAAGGAGGAGGGGGCTGGGAAAGAAACAGGAAGAGGAGGGAGGGAGGAGGGGAGGAGGAGGGGAGGAGGAGGAGGGACAGGATGGGGATGAGGAAGGAGAGGAAGGGAGAAAGGGGAGGAGAGGAAAAAGGAGGGGGGAGGAGGACAGGGCACGCAGAGGGGCCAACCTGGGTGGAGGGTGTCCGGGCACATACAAGGGGGCAAGACAGGGACCCTAACACCCCCTTGGGGCAGGGGCGCAGGCCGGCTTTCAGGTGCAGCCTTTTGTCTGCTGCCCCAGGCACGCCTGTCAGCCCCGCTGTCAGAGGCCTAATCTTTTCTTCTTCAGGGCCTGAAAAGGCCCAGCGTCACATCAGGCAACACACTGCCGCCTATTCTCTTCCCCACGGAACCCAATCACTGGACAGCGCCGCTATAATTCACTCCCCAGCCCGCCCTTTGAAAAGGTGGGCCGCCTCTGCACTGCGCCCCAGCCAGATAAATCATGTACTTGAAATTAACTTCCATTGAGAGGGAGGCGGGAAGAAAGGCCGAGGCCCCGGCGGTGTGGGCATGGGGTGACGGGCGTTGATAAATGTCAGCGCGGATAATTTGGGGACTGTGATTAAGATCTTATCTAGGTGGGAAGTAAATAGGAAAGACTTTAATAAAACTCCTGCCCCATCCCAACTCACCAACTCAAGAAGTTCTTTTTCCTTCCCCTTTATTATTTGGGTAAGTTCAGGAGGGAATACCAAAAAGGAAAAGTAGGGCTCAGGGCACTACTCAGGAGGATTGAACAGACTTTGGTGTTTGCTCTTGGGATCAAGGGCATAGGGAACAGAGAGGGAGGCCATCTTTGTCTCTGAATTCCCACTCATAGGAGATGTCACAGACTCAGGGCTGGGCAGCTGTCCACATTCAGGGACTAGACGCCCGGTCTGCTGTTTGGCTTCCCTATAGTCACAAATGCCACCTTGCTGCTGAGATGCACCCAACGGCCCCCCAGTGCAGAGAGGAGCCGGGAACTATTGGACCATAGATGCCAGGCTTGCTCCTCAGGTATTCGAGGTCCTTAACAGGCCGGGCTGGCCGCTTTACTTGGGTATTCATTTTTGCTATTGACTATGATGAGGTTACAACATGCAAGTGGGACCCACGTGGCAGGTGAGGGTGGACGGGATGTGTCTGCGGGGCCTGAACCAAGGACCATTGGCCATCTACTCATGCACCAGCCTAGCCACATGCCCAGAGGCAGGGCCTTTGTGCACGCAGCCACCCCCTGCAGCTGGGCAGCTGCTCTCTGTGGAGGGCTTCTGCTAGCTAACGAGGAAAGTTACACTTTTATTGGCAAGTCCATCTGAGCTCTGCAACTCCCCTAATTGGAATCACTCGGGAGGGGGAGGGGTGAGCGGCCCAGCAGACCCTGTCACCATCCTATGGGACGAGGTAGTGAGCCGAGCCTTCTGTGGGACTAATTGAGGTCACACGTGCCAAGAGCTTAGCAAATGGCTTCAAGCATTGGGACCTGCTCCCTGTGCTGGGCAGGGCCTTACAGAGTCAGGTCAGTGCCAGCCCTTGTCACCCAGCACCTAGAGCCCCATCTGCAAGCAGACATAGGTGGCTGGCAGTTTTGGTGCCATCAAGGAGGGGAAACTTGGCATAGGGGATGTGGTCTATGCGGCTCCTGCAGGTCCGAGGTGTCACTAGGCTGCTGGGACTCATTTGCACAGGAGAAAGCCGCTCCCCCGGGAGAGAGTCTGGGAATCCAGAGTCTCCTCCAGGCTCTGGTTGGCCTGTCTTCTGTGATGGGGACCATCCAGGAGAGGCAGGAGGGGAGCGAGGACAGGGCCTGGGAAGTGACAACCTGGTCAGGATGCCAGACCCTGGTCCTGGACCTCTGGGTGGCCCTACAACCTGGGTCCAAGCCTGAGTGTAACACAGTCCTCAGCCAGGCCAACCCCAAGCTGCCACGTGGGAGCTGATCAGTAAAGGTGCTTGAGGAGGCAGAGAAGAGGGAAGAGCGCGGATGGCTGAGGACCCAGCTGGTGGGACCTGTGTCTGCAGTGGGGATTCTTAGCTGTGTCATTGCTGAAGCTTTGTTCTGAAGAATTCTTTGTCCTGGGATGTCTTGTGCATTATAGGGAGCTGAGGGCCGTCATTCCCCACTGGGGGCCAGCGGCACTCTTCTGGTGGTGAGAGCCAAAATGTCTTCAGACATTGCCAGCTACCCTGGGGGGGGGGGGCCGCGGGGCCTCAGCTGGGAGCTCCTGTCTAGAGGTGGAGGGGCGGGGGCTGGGGGTCTCCAACATGTTATTCCTAGAGTCTGTGTCCCTTGGCCTGCTTAGAGCTCAGAGGCTCTGGAATCTAAGGAGTTAGATTTTTTCCTTGAGAGTATTTCTTATTTCTTCCCGCTCAGGATGCAAAAGGACAAACTGGAGTGGTTCCCTTTGCCTGCCAATGTTGTGTTTGATTTTGTTTTTAAACCCACGAGTAACGTGCGGGGGAGTTGCAAGGACAAAGTCGCCAAGTTTTAAATGTAGCTTTGCATTTGGGTGTTCATTTATCATGCCATGACGTGTACCAGGAAAGCAGCATTCACCCTACACACACATACACGCACACACGTGCAGATGCAGGCACACCGTACACGCATGCATGCACACATGCACACACATGCACATGTGAATTCAAGCACACCATACACACACACACACACACACACACGTGCATGCATACAGCCAGGCAGGTGCAGGTGCAGGTGGCTGACCAGGAACCAACCAGGCACCACCCCCACTCCTGCCTGACAAGCCCGGCCAGCCCTAGGGGCAGGTCTGCTCTGTAGGGCCCCAGGCATGCGAGGCTAGGAGGGAGGAGGGTACCCAGAAGTACAGGACTCCCCTGACCTTGGGGCTGAGGGCAGGTGCCTCCCTTCTCTGTGCCTGGCCAGGCCTCATGCACCTCTGGTCAGGTTCCCATACCTCTCTCCAACTCTGGCTGCTGGCACCCAGGGGGCTCCCAGGGTAGCCTTTGGAGTCTGACCCATTTGGGTTTCAGCTGCAGCGTGGGCCGTCAAGCTATGTGAGCTGGAGCTAGGCGCTGCACTTCTCTGGGCCTCTCTGTTCATTCTCGATCATCTGTTTGCTGGGTGGAGTGTGAGAAGGGGTATTGCTTGCCATGGGATGACGCAGACAGAGCACCTTCAGACCCTGACAACACCGGCTGCCCTGTCACTGCATTGGGGATGGAGGGGGAGGCTGCAAGAGCGTGGCGGCCCCAGAAATGCCCGTCAGGCATGGCGAGCAGGAGGCTTGGAAGGTGGCAGATAAAGAAAACAGCCCAGCTCCTAAACAAACCCAGCAGGACAGAGAGGGTGACAAATGATGGGATTGTGCTGGCTTGAGAGCAGCTTGGACTAATGGCATGCCGGACTTTGACTTGGGATCAATATTCCATCAGGCAGGAGAGCCCAGGCCTTGTGCACAGCATCTGTGTGGACAAAGGGGAGACGGGCCATGGTCTATGCACTCACTGCCCATGGCGCTGGCCCTTCCTACAAGCCTAGAGGAAGCCAGGCATGTGCTATGAGGGTCTCAGCATCCTGAGGAGGGGGGCCTGCAGTGCCACCACCCCAGCATGCCCAGGTGTGTGAATCCCATCAGTGTGATGCGCTCCCTCTACAAACCAAACCCAAACCAGGGCCAGCAGGTGCACACGGGTGCTGTAGGCACAGGGGCAACCTGGACAGGACACCTGTCCTCTGTCTCTTCCTACAGGAGTTTCACTCCCAAGAGGGAAGCTAGGTCTGGATGAACCAAGCCTTTCCCAGGTGGCAGGCCGCGGCTGGGGTGGCCTCTCTCTGCACAGCTCTTCCTCTCCGCTGTCCTGGACAGAACCTGCCCCACGGGGGCCATTCCAGGATCTGATTGCAGACACATGTGGCCCATCAGCTCAGGTCTGAGCATGACCTGCCACACCCTTGCTGGGCAGTTGTGCAGCACCCCCTTCTCCTGGCCGACTCTGGCCTGTGGCTGTGGGCCTGGCCGGCAACACGGGTAGGGACTGTGGCCCTCCAAATGCTGTCACTACTCAGTCTCTGTTGCAGCCATGGGGACCAGGCACCCGCCCAGGGTCGACCCAGACACAGCTCAGGTCCAGACTTTCTGCTCCCTGATCTGGCACCTGGTGGAGATGGGAAACTGCAATTCCCGTCTGTCCTCATGTGCAAAAACTGAGTGTGAACACCGGAGGAGGCAGCTTCTTGCAAACACCAGAGCCAGGGTGGGCTGACTCACAGGAAGGGGCTGACCCCCTCCTGTATGCTCTTCTGCTGTTAGATTTTTGGCTATGGCTTTTTGCATTGATATCCTCTCAGAATTAATTCCTGGTTTCTTGTCTCTGTGAGTGACGCCCCAGGCTGGCCTGGGTGAAAGGGCATTTTAAGTACAAATGTGGCCAGCAGGGGCCAAGAGTTGGCCGCAACACTGCAGTGGTTATGGCCTGGCCTTCTTTAGGAGAGGAAATCAGATTAGACCGTTCAGGGATGGGGCTGATTGGACCCAGGGGTTCAGAGGGTCCATGTGGGGCAGTCGGGGCTGGCCAGTGAGGGCACCATGGGAGTGATGCCCCCCCCCCCCGCCCTGGCAGCTTCTAGCTGTCCCAGAAGGCCCTAGGAAGGCACGGGCGTGTTCCTCGCCCTCTCCCTACTGTCCCAAAGGCCTCCTCTGCAGCACCTCCATTTCCCAGCCCTGTGCTGAGTGATTTGTTGAGCTGCCCAGACCAGAAAGTGACCCTTCACCTCCTGAGGGCTCACCTCCAGCCTGATGAGCAGCGTGGGGCCAAGTCCAGGGTGGGGCCAGCGGGGCAGCTGAGTCCAGGGCATGTGGTCCCCGTGCCTGGGATCTCAGGTGGTGTGTGTCCCTTGGGATGCAGGGGGTAGGGGTCCGGTTGTACCTCCTCAGGCCCCTGTAGATTCATAGACTAGTCAGTGGGGCTTGGGCTCTGAATCCCCCAAAGTCTGCATGTGTGTGAGCCTGTCTGCTTGTGGGAATGCACACACATGTGCTCACAAACACACACAGCCATTTCTCCATCCCTGTGAAACAGACATTCCCCAAAGGTTCAGAGTCATTCAGACGATAACAGGGTGATCATGGCAGTCCTGAGGGCAATCCATGCTCTTGTGTGCCCTGCCCAGCCCCCCGCCCCCGCGGGAGGCTCCCTGGGTGTGTCTGTGTGGAGGAAGCCTCCCTGGTCTCAGCTCTGTCCTCCTGCTCCTGGTCGGGCCCCTGCTGGGATGATAGAAACGTCCCTGGGAGGGCATGAGACCAAGCCAGGAAAGAGCAGGTGTCTGCATGGCTTCTGCTGTGTGTCACATGCTCCTGTGTGCTGTGTGGTCAGGGCCAGCCAGGGTCGGGGGTTTTGAGCATCTCCAGAGCTAACTCGACATGCACAGGGGACATGTCAAATGCTAGGACATGCTGGGGCACATGTGTGCATGTGTGCACATGTGTGTGCATGTATGTGTGCATGTGTGCACGTGTGTGTATGTGTGTGCATTTGCAGGTGTATGGACATAAGGCCTGAGGCACCTCTGTGCACAGGTGGACTAAAGATCCCCATAGGAAGGCCCTGGGAGAGGCCTTGCCTGACCTTCCAAGGCATTTTGGCAAAAAGAGACCCTAGCCCACAGGAGCCTTCCCCCTGGGTGTGGGCAGGGCAGGGCCGGGGGGTGGGCAGTGTGGCTCTGACACCCCTTCATTCTGCTCCTTGTGTCTCCCTCAGACTGAGGGCCTTTGTGGCCAAACTTGCAGGCTTCGCATCGACCCAGGAGCTGGCCCTGCCTGGCAGAGCCTTGCTGTTCCCTGCAGGGCAGCTGCCTCTCTCCGCAGCAGTGGGGCTTCCTTTCTAGGCGGGGGTGGAACAGAGAGTGCCTTGGGCAGTGGGGGCTCTTTGTGTGGCTGGGTGGGTGACCCACCTGCAGGCTTGGCCCTCTGGGGTCTGGAGGCTCTTTGTGTGGCTGGGTGGGTGACCCACCTGCAGGCTTGGCCCTGTGGGGTCTGGTTAATGACTTCTCTCTAGACTCCTGGTGGAAAGTCACTTTGCTGAGAAGATGCTGGGAGAAAGGGCTGCCCGGGATGGGGGCTGTGAGGCTGACTATTCTTGGAGCAGCCACAGGTGGCCCCAAAGCCATGGCTGCTGGGCACGGACCCTGGGGTGGCCCTGTGGCTAGCAGGGTAGGGGATGATTTTGTCCTTTATCTCTCTGAGTCAGCCTGGGGGTGGCTGGACTGGGGGTCCTGTGGGAAGGGAGTTCTGGAAACCTGGCCCCAATGTGGCAGTGCTGAAGTGGCCTGCGACGTGGGAGAGAGGCTGGGGTGCTGCGTCTCTGCACAGTGATGTCTTTATGATTGGTCTTCTTCCTTGATGTGAGCTATGGAGTTATGTGTTTGGAAATTGTCACAGAAGCTGAGAAAGGCCTTCCGTGGTCACGCTGAATTGTCTCGTACTCAGCAGCTGACACCGACCATCTGTAGGACATGGGGGTGGAGAGGCTGTGGAGGGACAGCCCCTCTGACCCCTGCACCCCCTGAGCCAGCCTGCCCCAGAATCTGGGCCCCTCCTGACAGCAGACACTGGCCAGTTCCTCCCTGAGGGCAGAAGGAACCCAGGGAGAGTCCAGGGCATTTGAAGTGGTCAGTCTGCCACCAGAGGCCCTGGCTCCACAGGTGGGTGCTGTGCTTCTGTGGGAGGGGTCTGGGCCAGACCCTGCCACCTGCTGAGTGATCAGTTCACAGCTTGCAACCTCAGCAATTAAGGGGAGGGGTTAAATCTGTAGGAGGTTTGCATGCAGAGCCTGTCACATCCTTCCACAAATATGTGTGTTCTCCTGCCTGGCCCCCACAGTCTGAGACCACCCCTCCCTGGGGTGCCTGAAGATTCCAGGGATGTGTCTGGTACCCTTTAGCCTGGGCAAGGTGACATTTGGGGATTTGGCCGGAGGACTGGAGATAAGCAGGGGCTTCAGAGTGTCTGGGGGAGGGGATGGGCTTGTTCATGATCTTGGGGGGATTGTCACATGCAAAAAGGTCATTTCAGGAGCGCACCTGGTTATTGATTTTAGGGGCCCAAAGGGTCTGCTGCCTCCCTCTGAAAGCAGAAAAGGAGAAACCTCAACAGCTAGAGTGGGACTCAGGAGACGTCTGGCCCCCACCCCACTGCAGAGCCCCAGGGCTGGGGGATGCCTGGGTCTGATGCTGGGGCTTCTGGAACCTTTGAGGCAGGATGGGTATTAGGGGAGGAAGAGTCAGAAGCAATGGGCCCCGTGGTGTGACCCAAACAAGCAGCGCTGGGGAACTGTAGGTGGCAAGGCCCAGTCCAAGCCGGGAGCGGGGAGAACCGTTAGAGGCCGACTTCCCACTCTGCAGAGAACTCGTTCTGTGTTTAGATTGGAAACAGGATATAATAAACTCGTTAACATGTCAGAATCTTGTGTTGGGACAACATAAGTGGGTGTTTTCTCCTCTTTTCTTTCTGTTGTACAGGAAAATGCTGCAATTAGTGCCCGGCTCTTAAGGCAGGGCTGGGGGAGGCGGAAGGAGCCGGGTGGCAGAAGGCAGCTCTCCGTCATGGAGCCCACAGCCCCCAGGGCTGGGCTGGCCCTCCAGCATTGTAGGGTCAGCTGGCCTGGGCAGCATGGAGCCTGCCGATGGCCCTGCTCAGGCGGGCTGAGGCCCGGGAACGGTGGCAGCTCAGGCCCTGGTATTGGCCTGTGAAAATGGCGTTAGGTCCTGTGGGTGAGGGAAAGCAGGGGGGTGACATTATTGGTTTTTTTAAGAAATAGCTTTTATTATAAAAGCCCATCTTGGAGAACATCATGGATCTGTTTTCAGAATGAGCTCAGAAGTGATGGACTCCTAATTAAAACAGAACGCAGAGAGCAAATGCAGTAGCCAGAAGCCCGGGCGGAACAAAATGTTTCTGTGGCGCCCCCGAGAGTCGCTGCTGGCTGTGTGGGTCTCCGGGCCTGGGTGAGGGCTGGGAAGTGGGGGCAGAGGGCGGTGGTGAAAAATGAACGGGCTTCCAAAAGCCGAGAAACAGATGTGAGCCTGTGCCAGTAAAGGGGGGACGGGCTGCCTGTGGACCAGGATAGGACCCACATGCAGCCCTGGGGACAGTGGCCTTGGCTGGCCGCTGGGGCCTCTTGCTGCCTAGCCCTACTCGGCCTGTCCGGACAGGCCTCCCCCACCCGGGGGTGGCTGGGGACCCCTGGAATGCTGGCCGGGTGGCGAGCAGGGGAAGGAGGGGCTGCAGCCACGTCAATAACGTTGGTGATGTAGTGAGTGAAACATCATGAAAAATGAAAGCAAATCCCGCTCTAATCTCCCTGAACAAAGGCCTTTCAGTTGGGCCCGAGTGGCGGGCGCGGGCGGTGGTACCGCCAGATCTTTTATATTAAATGTGCACCCGGCAGGGTATGGATCTGATTAGGGGAGCTGCACTCTCCTTGAGCCCCTTTCCTGAGCATGGTGTCTGAGGAGATTGGGGGTGAGGGCGGCATCCCGGCCTCGGCCCAGCCACGTGCAGCCCACAGCGTGGTACCGGCATGCCTGCCGGAAGCTTCCTTCTGCCGGCCTGGCCATCCCCCTTCTGACCTCCCCAGTCCGTTATCTTTTTAACGGTTTCTAGGCGAGTCCCAGGATACCTCAACCCTGATACTCTCTGCAGCTTCCTGGAATGGTCACATGCAGCCCTTGGGGTTAAAGAACTTTAAATGCGACCAATCTTGGAAAAACCAAGTCTCTGCAGGTTTCAGGAGGATCAGTCCCTCCTTTGCCTGGAAGTTGATCGCAAGCTGGAGGTGATGTCTCCTCTGCCATCAGAAGTCAAGAGTCCTCTTGAAGGTGGTTGGCCCAGCCCAGGCCCGTCTGGCAGTTCTGAGCGTGGAGGAACTTAGTGTCTATGCAGAATAAACAAACTCAAGGGCCTGCTGGGGAGAGAAAGGATCATTATATGAGTGAAAAAAATGAACCTTCTTGACTTGAGAAATGCCATCCTCCAGACTCACCCCTGCCCCCCGCTCACCGAAAACAGCCCGGGAAAGGAAATCAAATTTAGGGTTTCCCTTACTTGCCAGAATTTTTAATTTAATAAGGAGTAGAGAGATGCTGTTGTATTTTATTTTATTTTATTTCTACTTTGAACAGGTTGAATCTTCCTGTAGGGCCTTAGGAAGGCAGCTGCTGGGAATGAAAACCAGCCCAGGCTTGCAAATTCAAACCAGGACCCGGGCAAGGGGCTTGTCTAAAGATAGGATGGGAGGACAACAGCCTCCGTGGGGTGCCCCAGGCCTGAGCTGGTTCAGGGGTGCAGGGCAAAGGTGGTGGGAGGAGACCCCTCGACTTTGGTGCCCCGAAGGAGGTGTCACTGTCTTTCGGTGCCGAGGCAGATGTTAGGGGTCTGGTTTTATGTACTGGCTGTGGGGCCACAAACAGAACTTGGGACAGAGGTCGCCAGGTCTCTGGTGCTGCCCTCACCTGGAAGCTGAGGCCCTGAAGGGCGGGTTTCTGCTCCTGTCAGGGCACCTGGAGCTGAGGCACGGTTTTGGTGCCAGAGCCCCAGGACAGTGTCTGTGTCCCTCGGGAGACCACTGCCGACCAGGGGTTAAGAGGCATGTCCCTCTGGAGGTCTGTGACCGGACCCCAGGCAGAGCAAGGCGTGGGGGATGAAGTTCTCTCTGTGGATGAGGTAGAGGGTGGTGCCCGGGAAGCCTTCCTCGGGGAGGGCGGCTGGCAGTGGCAGAGATGCCCCTACCCTGGCCCATCTTTCAGTGTAGGTGGCAGGATCCCACTCGCAGGTGAGGGAGACCCAGAGTTTGCTCAGGTGATGTGGGTGTGGCTAGTACTGAGGGTGTTGGGACGTTGAAGGCCAAGGAAACACTCAATTTGGGAGAGGAGGCCTGGGGGTAGGGCTGTTTTTTTGCCGGTTTTATCTTTCTCTCAGGTGGCCTGAGAGATGGGTGCTGACCAGGCTCCTGCAGGCCTTACCTGGTGGTCAGGCCAGGGGATCTTAAGTTCCATAAGCTGTGGGGTTGGCACAGGTCAGGAGGCCTCTTCTCATTTGGGGGCAAGAAGAGGCACTGTGCCTTTGTTAAGATTAAATGAGTTGGCAGCTGGGTGTGAGGGGTGGGCTGCACCCTGTGGATGCCATCCCCACCCTGCACTGTGCTCCGTCTCCCCCGCCCCATGAGGCTCTCCCAGAACTGTGATTTCTTCGGATCCCTGCCAGCTCTTCTGCACTGCCCTCGGCTGGCCCAGCCAATCTTCAGTTTTCACCCCAGGCCATTTGCCTATGACCTGAGAGTGACCCACTGTCCAGGCTGGTGGTGGGCAGGACAGAGGTGGTAGCCACAGCCAGGTGATTCCCTCTGTTCAGGAAAGCTCCCGCAATAGTGGCAGCCACTTCCTATAGCCAGACCCAGAAATCAAGTCATTTTTCTGTCCTGAGGGTAGGGAGCGAGGCCCTGGGGCCACACAGATCTGGGCTCCTCCATCCTCAACCTGACAGCAGCTCCATAAAACACTCTCAGCCCAGGGGAGACAGTGGCTGGGTGGGGGCGTCTCCCTGACCTTGGTGGCTGGTGTGAGGGGTCACCTACACACGCAGCTCCAGGGCCTAGGAATGTCCCAGATGCCAGACCCTCCTGCCTCTTTTCAGGCTGTGCTGTAGGGCAGGGGGACTGGGGAGAGCCGGGCTCTTGGGGTATCTGGGCGGCAGTGGTGGCCTGGCCTCTGCGGCAGCCCCTCGTGCCAGGCGCAGACTTCTGCGGCTCCACCTTTCCCTGGGCCCCTCTGGAAAAACTCGCTTGGCCGACCTAAACCAAACACAGTTCTGCCGAGTTGTTCTTTGCCTGACATGCCGACATTTCTGCCTCCCTGAGGCACAGTCAACTGCCAAGGGCAACACGTCCATGGTGAGAGCATCCTGGCCTCCACTCACTGAGCAGGTCCTGTCCTTCCCGCAGTCTCAGTTCACACCGCCTAGGCTGGGCACAGCAGTTCCACAGGTTTGGGAGGCTGAGGCAGGAGGATGCTTGAGACCAGGAGTTGGAGGCTACAGTGAGCTGTGACTGCACCACTGCTCTCCAGCCTGGGTGACAGAGCCGGATTCAATGTTTTATTTTCAATGTTCTATTTTCTTTATTCAAATAAAGAAAAAAGTCACTACCCTGAGCCTGGCAGCCCCAAGGGGGCCTCTTGCCCATGGATGGAGATGGAGAGAGTATGTGGGCCTCTTTCCAACCCCTGTGTCACCTCTGATCTCCAAGGTGCATTGCTATCCCCCCTGGGGGAAACTGAGGCCCCAGAGGCAAGGCCATTGCCTCCAGACACCCAGCGGCAGCCCCATGGCTCAGCAGGACAACTGTGCTGATGCAGGTCCCTGGGGGCCTTGGCCATGGCCGGCTGACAAGGTTCCCGAGGAACTGTGAGATTGGGAGGCCCCGGGTTCAGGCTCCGCTTTTATTTTTAAGGAAAGAAAGAAAAGCTTTCCCCAGCAGCTTTGCTTTGGAGCTCTGCTGTGCCTGTTGCCCGTGATGGCAGGTCTGGTGTTCGCAGCGCACTTGGTCCTCGCAAGGGACACTGACCCCGCTATACCCGGCCCCTCGGAACGGCGCGGGGCGATGGTGCCGGTGCCCGCGTTGGACTGATTCATTAAGGGCTCAACTCCTTTGTGGCCCCCGCTCCAGGCCCATTGCTGTCAACGGGCTGTTACAGGCATAATGACAGGGGCATTAGAGGCCTGAGAGCAATTAACAAGCTGCTTAATTAGCAAGAGGAATTAGCGTTTGAGTGGCTGCTCTTCCCGTAAAACCTTGTAGAGAGGGGGCAGTTATCTGATTATGCATTGATCGGACTAGCCTCGTCCTTAGGTAATCCTCTCCCTCCTCACTCTGTGAATATACAACTGTTTAAATATTCCAAACTGAACTGTCTCAGCAAACGTGGGGAGAAAAGGGCCATTGTGGGCTCGGGCGCTGCTGGCCTCCCTTCCCTGCCCAGCTCCTCTGTCCCCTCAGCTGTGCCTGGGAAGGATGTCGGCTGGCCCAGCCACAGGTGCCTGTGGCGTCCCCGTCTCCCAGGTCCCGCCAGCTCAGTGCACTGTGTAGGTAGCACAGGAGGCCTGAGGGGCTGGTCACAGCTGCAGGGGGAGTGACTGGCCAGGCGACCTGCAGGCAGCAAGTGGCTCCTGGTGGCCCTCTGGGCCAGGTGGTCAGATCATGTATTCACGGCTCCTTCAGAAACAAATCTGCCCAGCACCTGCTCTGGCTCCTGAAACCAATGGTGGGCTTTGGAGAACCAGTACCCTGTGCCTGAGGCCAGAGGTGTCTTCTGACGTCACATGTGGTCTTTGGGAGATGGAGGGCTGGGACTGGATCAGTGGCCTCCAGCCCTGGGCTCTGGTGAGAATGATGCTTCTCGGACACGGGGTAGGAGATGGGCAGGAGCCAGTTCTGGAGAGGGGCTCCTAGCTGGGGCCGGGACTGTGATACTGACAGGTAGAGATGGAGAGATGGGTGATCGGCCATGCATAGCACCACGCAGAGCTACAGAGACAGAACGTTCCAGAAAGTCTTCCAATTCCATGTGACCAGTGTGGGAGGTACAGGTGGGCACCGGGGCGTGGAGCTTGCCCTGTGTTCTGGCAGACTTTGGAGGGCTGAGAGCTTCTTCTGACTCCTGAGGCTGCTCGAGCCAGGGCTGCCATTGGTCCTGGACACACATGCTGGAGTCCCGTCCCCACACCTCAGACCAAGCCTGGAGCTGGAGGCCGGCAGTGGGGAAGAGGTTTTGACGTTGGCTTTAAAACGAAGAGAGAGGCCCAGACAGTCTCTTGTTTTGCAAAGCTCAAAATAGATTTCAGCACTGTGCTTTTAGAAGACAAATCTTTGCACTCCTCTGCGATCCCTGCTTGACCCCTCCTGGTTTCTGGCAAGGAGGGCCTGTTACGATTTGGCATCAAGTTATTTGAAATGCACAACGGCGGTCCGCAGTCTTTGCCAAAAACTGATATTGTTGGTTTCTTGAACTTTGCTTTTCTTGTCTGCTACATCTGATATCATCTTACCCAGACGATGCCCTCATGAGATAGATCCCCCCACCCTTAACTGTGGGTGCAGCCGGCGTGTTTCATTTTGCTGCCTGCACAATCTGTGTGTCTGGGGAGAAAGGAAGCCGTTACTGGGGCGGCAGGGCCTGGCTTCCCCGGGCACTTGGGGAACCTTTATCGAGCTCAAATGATTAGACCTGGTTTCTGGTTTCATTTTGCAAGACTGGCTGCTAAGCGGATCCATCCCGCCTGTAAAACAACACAGATGCTCAGGCTCAGGGCCACTGCGGCCCCCCGTGTCAGCGCAATGGAGCGAGGGTGACACTGCGTGGAAATCAGGGCCTGTGTCTTTGAGCATTAAGGTCTGAATTGTGTCCCCAGGAGGACAGAGTGCCCCATGCTGCAGTACCACAGCTAGGCCGTCGCCTGGCCACCCAGGAGCCTGGCCATCCTGGGGAGAAGCATGGGCGGTGCGGCCACTAGGGAAGGGCTCCGGACTCAGCCCTTATCAGAGGTTCCTGGCTTCTGGGAACACTTCCCAGCTTCCTCCTTAATGGCTAATTCCTGAGAAAAGGGCCAATTTGTGTCCACCCACTTCCGAGGGCACTTGAAGGTGGCCTGGCCCCCAGGTCAGCCCTGCTGCCGAGGCATAAACTCTAGGCTTCATCTAAGACAGCCGTTCTCAGCGTGTTCCAGGCATGTCCACTGCGTGGACCAGTGATCTTTTCTAAAAGGGAAACAAAGACATAAAGTTGGACGGGGCAGGCAAGTGCCTCGTCCTGGAGAGTTGGGACTTCATCACGTCACCTTTGATTTCCTGTGTTGTCCCAATTAAAATGGCACGGGAAATATTTGGGGTGCATCACCCACTACTTTTTCGGATCACGATGCCTCATACTGAGTTTGGGATGCGAAGCCACAGCAGTGGAGCATTGAAAAAGCACCCTACTGTGTGCCCTGTGCCCCAGGAACCGATGGCTCCATCTCGGTGACGTTTCCTCCTCCATCGGTGACCTGCACGCTTGTGGCGCAAGGAAGCGGGAACCTGGTTCAGGAACCCTCAGTGTGGGGAGAGCAAGGAGGTGTTAGTGAGTGGCATGAGGCCTGCGTGTTCTTAAATCACGGGTTGAACTTGGGGAGCTGGCATCACAGGTGCCCATGTGTATGTCCTCACAGGGAGCAGACAGCCGATACCCTGCTTGCTCTGTGTGCCCCTTGCAGGTTTGGGCGGGATTCTGCCCTTTGGGCCCCGCCTGGTAGAGGGTCTACTGTTCTCCCTCCCTCGACATCCCAGTCTCAGAGGGTCCGGGTGGTCCCTCCCCTAGCAGACTCCATGTGGAGGGTGGTCGTGATGTGATGTCAGGTCACACTGACCTCTTGGCTGACGGAGGATGACCACATGGTGCAGACAGTCCCTTATAGCTACACCCAGGCCCCTGTGGACTGTGATGTCCTTCCCACCTTGTTGCTGGAGTCAATACTGGCCAGTTGTTTGTTTTCTGGGTGGTGGTGGCACCTGGTGGCCTGCTTCCCTCACTGGGTCCCCTGGACCAGCCTGGTCAGATGGACAGCTACGTACAGCCCAGAGAGCACACCTGCCATGGCTGGCAGCCTCGGGTTCTGCATCTGCAAAGTGGGAGCAGCCTTGGGATGACATGAGCAAGCCCCGGGGAGGCTGGGAGTGTCCCACACTGCCCACTTCCTTTTCCCCATCACAGGTGGGCAGGAGCATGAAGATCATGTGTGTCCCTGTGGGGACCCAGGAGGGAGCTGGAGCAGTCTCATCCATCCACGTATGCTCAGCGGACACAGAAATGTGGGAGGCCTCAGCCAGGGCTGTTTAGGGAACCCTGGAGGTGGAGCCTGGTGCAGGTTCTCCCTCCTGAAGCTCTTCACCAGCCAGGACCCGTGGGAACCGTGCGGGAACATCCAAGGTGCCCCTGTGCCACTTGGTCCCAAACCCTTTAGAGAGTAGGAATCTCTGAAGGGAGGAAAGGATTTGTTTGAGCTTAGGCGTCCTTTTGCCTAAAGGAAAGGCTTTTCCTGCCCCGCTGGGACCCCAAATGTGGCTCTGTCCTCCCTGCTTCCTCTTACCCCAGGCCTTGGAGCATCTGACCCATTTGTATCCAGCAAGGATGTGGCCCTCTCCGTGCTCTGGGCTGTGGGCAGGTGGGGTCTCCTGAGCAAGCACCTGCTTTGGCCTGGAGGTATTTACACAATCATTTTAGAAAGGATTTCAGGTGCTGAGACCCCTATGATATGCCATTGCTGGTGGTCCCCATAGGTCTGGGCTGTGTTCATAGTACCCAGGGTCTCAGAGGGGCCCAGGGACAGGGAGCAGCCACCTGGGACTCAGTGAGAAGCCAGCACACGCCCTGTCCCTTTTCTGCCTCAGCCCCGCCAGTTGTAGAGGTGGGGCCAGAGGGTCCCCCATACTCACACTTCAGTTGCTGGGGTATAGCACCTAAGCCACAGGGTCTCAAGACGTGGGGGTCCTGGTGGCCAGGGCCCCAGGAGCGCTGGGGGCTCTGAGGCTGCAGCGGCTGGGGCTCTCCCCAGAGGCCACAGAGGGTTCATGTAAACCCCAATAGTGTCCTGCAAATTACAAACAAAAAACCCCACAGGAAAGCAGCCGCGGGGACTCCAGGGTGAGGGCCGGGAACTTCCCAGGGCTTTTAAAATGACGGGAGCCTGAGTTGCCCCCAAGACAGCTCTCGGGGAGGGGGGGTTCCATGAGAGGGCACTTGAAGGTGCCCTGGCCTCCAGGTCAGCCCTGCTGGCAGGTTTCATCAGGACCTGTCATTCTCACCCTCACCTCCTGTGCCCTGCACACCTCTGCTCCCCCAGGAACTTGCAGCCTCAGTTTTCAAAGTCCTCCATTTCTAAATTTGCAAGAGCCGGTGGCAGACAGATTTCACCTTCCTTTTACCAAATAATGCAACTTTTCCCCCGTGGCCATTTGCTGTTTTGTCAGGTGGTGTCACTTCTTTATTTCAGCGGTAGCCATGCTGACGACATCGTCAGTCGCGTCGTTACGCTCAAGATTGTGTCAATAGTCAGATTAGGTTCTTTCTAACCGTTTTCTGGATTTGTGGGGTAGATTGAGAACTTGACCCCGTGGGCTATTTATTCTGAAGCGTGTCCTGAGGGAGAAGCTGGAACAGTGTCCTGGGGGAGCACCCAGCCCGTCCTGGGGCCCTGTGGGTGTGGCTTCTCACAGTCCCTCGGCAACTAGGGTCACCCAGAGTCAGTCGATTCTGTTTTGTTTTCTTTACCTTCACAACCTTTATCAAATCTTTCAATTCATGGAAAAATAAGGTCTCCCTTCTGTTTTAGTCATTTCTCATCATTGTCCAGTTTTACTATTCCCCCTTCTCAAAAACTTTGGACTCATTTTTTTTCCCATTAAAAAGTTATATTTTGTAATGCTAGCACACTTCTAGGTTAAAGTTAAGGAGAGTGAATGCTTTATAATTTCTAATTCTCCCCCCTTGGGGGAACATGATATGCCTTTTCATTTATTCAATTTTTTTTTTTTTTTTTACAAAATGATTTTCATTACATTTTTAGTGCTGTATACAGAGTCTCAACGTATTTCTCAGTGAGTTTTACTTTAAGAAAGCAGGAAAGTAACAGAAAAAAAAATGTTTAAGTGGAAATAATTAAAACATTTATACTTCTCCGCTTAGAACACCTCCAACGCAAAATAAATTTTTTTAAACGAGACAATAAGCAAAGGTTTCCATGGCGTTGGCAGAGTCTGGGTCCCTGCCCACTCCGGGGTGCTAAGGTGATGCCCTCATTTGAGGCTGTGGGGCGGGGCCACAGGCATGGGGGTGCAGCTCTGCCTGGGCTCCCCCAGCTTCCTCCTGCAGCGCCCAGAGGGCGTCCAGGCCCCTTTTAGAGCCCTCCTCCTTTCTCAAGAGCGCTGCCCCTCCCAGCCTATGTCCTAGATAAGCCTGTTAAATTAGCCCCATAATACTTAAAATGCTAGTCCGTTTAATATGTAAACAATGACAATTTTTTTCAAAGGGTTTAGGATTTAAATGAGTTTTTTTAAAAACCCAATTACTGCCATTTAATTCGGAGAGGGAGCTCTTTATGTGCTAATTACATAGCTGGGAAATGAGCGATCTGGGGCACAATGGGGCATTAAGGGCACTTTTTAAAGGTTTAAACTTATTTATCTGAGTTTGGGGTTTGGAGCTGGCATTCTAGTCCCTGCAGTGAGCAGTGGACAGCAGGGTCAGAGGATGGCAGAGCTGTGAGGGCGACTTTGGGAGGGAGGCAGGGAGGCAACGCGGTCACTGCTCTGTGGACGGGTTAACTGCGTCAGGACCTGGACGTGGTCCCTAGTCACCGCCAGGAGGGGTTATGGTGGGGGGCGGGCAGAGGGTGGAGCGACACAGGACTGGAGACAGGGGCCTGCCTGATCAGAGGGTCCCTGGCCCCCGAGAGGCCTGCTCACATAGCCTTCTGGAACTTTCCGGGACCTTTCAGAGGGGCATGTGCCTGTGCCTGAGTTTGTATTTCAGAAACACGGGGGGAGGGCTCTTCTACCAAATCCTCCCTTAAATTCTCCCGCTGACAGCACTGTCAGATCTGGAGTCCAAGTTTGGTCCAGAATGTTCTAGAGCAGTGGTTCTCAACCTTCCTAATGCCACAATGTACTTTCATTGCTAAAAGGGGGTCGCGACCCACAGGCTGAGAACCGCTGAAGCCATCCTGCCCTTCCTAGTGCCTGGACTAGTCAACCCCACTGCTTCTTGAGAGAGATGGGAGGTGATGCAAAATAGGACTTATTTTTGAAGCGAAGTACCCTTACTCGGTCCAGTGCTTCTTTGCCCACATCTGGTTAGGGGTTTCTGGGGGCCGAGGGGGCTGGGTAGCCTGGGCAAGGCTACCCAGCAGGGTCCACATACCTGGAACCCCCACATCTTGAACAAATGCCGTTCCTCTGCCCCAAGCATGGACCTGTAGCTGACACCACGCTGCTTAGTGGCCATGGGTCAGTAAACGTCACAGGAAACATTCTGAGCAGTTTCAACAGTGTACCTGCAGCAGGCATGCTGCCCACACCAAACCGAGGCTGCCTGTGTCTGGCCAGGGTGGAGGTTGCCGCTGGGCTTGAGCAGTGAAGGGGCCGGGGTTCCGAGTGCCCAGCAGTGCAGGCCGTCCACTTTCAGGCTGCAGCTGTGCCAGGAGCTTGACCTCAGAAGCCCCAGTGTGACGGCCACATTTCCCCCCCAAACCCTGACACAACCAGAAGAACTGTCGTGACCAGTGCTGGAGGGGGCACACTCCCGTGGCCTTCAAAGGAGGCCCTCACGGTAGCCCCTGTAACTCAGGCCCCGGTGCGTTTGCCAAGGCGCCTCCTGTGGGGAAGAGGTGCTGCTGCCCCAAAGCCGGCACAGCCAGATTCACCTGGGAGCTGGGGGCATCTTGGGGCTGCACCTGAGGGAGGCTTCCCCGAGAGGGGTCCCGCAGTAGGTTGTCTCAGGAGAGGGGCAGCTGGGCTTGGCCTCTTGAGGCCACTGTCCTGGCATCTCTTGCCTTTGAAGCCCGGACCCTTGTCTGACCCTCACAGCAGGGTCCTCTGGAACTGTCCGCCCTGGTGTTCACCAACTACGGACACTCTTCCTGAAGCTCTTCCCTTGCCCTTAGCAAGACCTACCTGGCAGGTGCATCAGCTCTGGTCTGATTCTGCAGAGACCACGGCTATTTTACAGAAGTTAATGACACCCCCTAAGATGGCTCAGCTGTTGATGGCAAAGCTGGTCCAGACCCAGCTCCATGGGCCCTCTCCCCCCTGTTTGCAGTGGAAGAACCCCCAGAGGAGGGTCCGTGCTGTCTGCTGGCAGCACTGGGTGTGGGAAGACTCTCTTTGTCTTACTTGGGTGAATTTGGGCATAATTACTCGACGTAAGGGTGCTCCTCCCTTCCCCAGGGAGAAATGATTGGCCTCCAAGCAGCTGGGCCTCACCTGGCTTCATCTGGACCACGAGCAGGCCTGTTGGAGAGCTGTCCCAAATGCACACCTGTGGGAAGGAGAGTTTTCCTATCCCCTCTTCCCCCACCAAGGCACAGAGCACCAGGGAAAGTGGGGGGAGCATTCCAGTTTCTCTGAGAACCAGGACCTTGGGCTCAGGACAATCCCTGGGCTTGTCCTGGGGGCCCTGGCTCCTTGGAGCTGATGACCCAGAAGGTTCTCACATTGTGGGAATTATGTGGAAGAGGCCAGGGAGGTCATGTCCAGTGGGCCAGGAGGTGGAGGGGAGTCAGAAGGTTCCCTGGAGCATGGTACCGTTCTTGACTCTTGCAGAGGAGGTGAGCAGGTGAGGCCTGCCAGGCCACGGCCACGGCAGGGGCATGGCCAGACTGAGAGGGGCACAGGTGCACCCCCACCGCCTCCCCAGCAAGGCTCTGGAGTAGGTCCAGCCCTCTGCCCTGGGAAGGCCAAGTCCACTGCTAAGACCAAGGCCAAGGGCCAAGGGTCCAGGGGGCCTGTGGAGCCCACTGCCCCTTGAAGGGAGAACTAGGAAAAAGAACCGTGAAAAGCAACAGGAGTTACCATGGCACTCGAAGGACCTTGACCTAATTGGTCCAGGAAAGTCAACATCGGCACCTAGAGTGTTCAAAAAAAGTGAAGATTAAACTTAAAGCGATTAGACAACTTATTTTTCTTTTTCAAGACATTAGCTGGTCAAAAATGACAAAAATGTCCTTAAGCCGCGATGAGGCAGAGGCAGTGAACAGGCTGCCTTTTGTCTGACGGAGGGGCCTGACCACCCGAGCCTGCGTGGGACACCCAGGAACCCACCTCCCGAGAGCCCTCAGAGGAGATCGAGCTGGGTATTAGCTGGGGATTAGATGGTCGAGCTGCCGGCCACCCACAGGCTGTGTCCACATGCTGGCCACCCCCAGGTCAGGGCTTTCTGGGAGGAAGGGCATTTTCTTACAGAGCCAGGTCACTCATTTCTTTAGGGGCTGTGGAGCACCCCAGGGTAGCAGCAAGGAGACCCCAAGAGGTATAGCCAAGTACTCTCCTGGGAAGGAAAGAGAGGGCCCAGGGACTCCCTCAGCTCTGCTGGGGTCCTTGGTCACAGGCAGACCGGTGATGGTGGCCCAGGGAGCAGGCTGGGGGCCTCCTGTGGGTCTCTGTGGTGGGAAGGGCGGGCCCAGCTCGGCCCTTCCCCTGCACCCAGCTCTTCCTGTCTTGCAGACACCGTCCACGGCCCGACATTTTCTCAAGAAAAGAAAACACATGAGCCCACATTTCTTATCTGAGGGCAAACAATGAGATCCCGGCAGTCCTGGGAAGGGGTTTCTCAGCAAACTCAAAGCACCAAGAGCTCTTAGCAGCCACTGCCAAGGGCAGCGGGGCTCTGCAGGCGGGTGCGTCTCCCTGCCTGGCCCTCGGTTCTGTGTGCCCCAGGGCCCAGCAGAGCCCCCTCCCAGCCCCTGTGGCTGGCAGGTGACACGCCAGCTGTGAGTCTGAGTAACCCGAGCCAGCTGGCTGGACGTGCCCTGGCGTGGCAATGACAATTAAAGGGTCTCCTCACCGGCTTCTGGGCCCTGGCATTGTGGGTCCAGCACAGCCTCCCAGGGCTTAGGCATAATTACAGGGTCAGGTTACCCCGAGAAACAGGTATTGGCATTGTTCAGTACAAACCTCCACTGAGCTGGATCCAGCCACCCCTTCCCTGACACAGGGCTCTCTGGGCTCGATCCCCCAGTCCCCGCCCCGAGACCCTTCCCCAGAACCCCTCGCCCACTGTGTTTGTCCCAGAGAGCCTGGGCCGGGCTGGGTGACTGAGGCAGGGCCACCTTCGGGGGCGAGGGCACATGAGCATCTGCTTCCCTTTCCCCAGCAGTGGAAATGAAAGTCCAGGTGTGAGGAGATTGTTTTGTTCCCATTGTCCAGGAGCCACAGGACACCAGGTGGGGTGGGGCTGGGGCACAGAGCTCAGCCAGGGGGCCCAGAGGCACCCCAGGAAGAAAGAGAGGTGTGGGTCGCCGTGGGACTGGGCCTTCGGGCCTCGCCCAGTGCAGGGGGAGTTCTAACCCTCCGATGGCTTAGGGGGCCTGTGATGCAGCTGAGGATGGAACTCCCCTCCACCCCTTCCCGCCAGGCCAAGACAACAGTGGGGCTCTGGCCTGGCCATGGGGACACCGGGTCCTCTCGTGCCGGCTGGGAGCTCTGGGGTGGCCCATTTTCCAGGTGGGGAAGTGGAGCCTGTGAAGACACATGGTCTCGGGGTAGAGCTGGGTTCGACCCAGGCCCTTTTGAGTCTAGGCAGTTGTCAGTTCCTGGCTTGGGGGGCGTGATGACCTCCTGGAGTCCTTGCTCTAGTGGGGCCAGCTCTGAGGAACCCCAGGGCATGAGGCTTCCCTTGCTTTCTCGGTCGCAAAGGACAGGATGTGGTCGCAAAGGACAGGACGTTTCTCTGGCCCTTGGTTCTGGCTGTTGGACGTGGACAGAGGAACGGGCTGGTCAGGCATTTCCCTGGGCTCTGCCGCCCCCCATGCTTTCCCTGTAAACACACACTTTGCTCTGTAGATGGCTGCTGCCCCAGTCCCACACAGCCCTCCTCCCAGAGCCCGCAATCAGCATCTCCTCCGTCCCATGCTGGGTGATTGGGCAGCCCAGTGCTCCGGGATGCTGGGAGCTGACCTGGTTTATGTCCTGACAGACCAGCCGCCTACTGGAGCTCTGAATTGTAAATGGTGGATGCTTCTCCTGCTGCCCCTGGTTCTGGACCGGGAAGGCGCTGGTGCAGAGGGAGGTCTCGGCCCTGGGGGCCCCATCTCCAGGGTTCGGTCACTCGACAGGTGGGGTGGACAGGGAGGACCAGTGGAAGGGGGTTCATCCCCTTTTACAGATGAGATAACTGAGTCAGAGAGGGGTCTTGTGGAAGGCAGGAGGAAGCCCTAACCTGGGATCATGGTCCCTCCCCTGCCCAGGTGTCTGGGGACCACAGGCAGGCCCATCTCTGCAGCAGTAGCAGCCTGGGTACTCCTCCCCACTGTGACCAACTGGACGTTGCCTGGCCTGAGCACAGGCACGTGAGGGGTCACGCGGAGCAGATTTAGACACAATCCGGCCTCGAGAAGCTAGGAATGCGCCGGCTCTGGCTCCGTCCCGCAAAGCCTTGTCATGTGTGTGTGAGAGATTCTGGGGACAGTGGTGGCCACCGGGGGAGAGGACGGGTGCCGCTGCAGTCCTTCTGGGTCATGTCTGTAGTGTGTTTCTTGCGGGGCCCCGGGATGTCCCGCCAGCGGCGCCCCAGCCTACACATCCAGGGCCTGCTGCGGGTGCCTGCTACGAGTCAGACTGGGTGTGGCTGGGTGTGGAAAGGGCGTCTGGGAAGGCTCCCTGGAGAAGGCAGCCTCGGGAGGAGGGAGGGGGCTGCCCAGGGATACGGCCACGGGAGGCTTCCTCTCTGTGTGGGCAAACCCCGGATGGCCTGCTCATCCCTACGCAGCTGGGGTCAGGTTTCCTACTACCAAGTGTGGTAAGGGGAATATCCCTGATGCCGGAGGACGATTCCTGCTTCCTCAGTTCCTGTCTACTCTTCCTTCAAATGAGCTCCATCTAGAGGGCTGACCTTGCCCGGCCACCCCCACCCCTTGTCCATCAGACCCAGACTTGGGCCCTGTTCATGCTGATGTGTCTCAGGACCTGTCGCTGCGGCCAAGAAGGCCAGGAAGCGTCTGCGTGCACAGCTGGCCGGGCCGTGGGGCGCATGCTGGGATCCAGGGTCTCACCTAGGAGTGGCCCCCAACTGGTGATGGCCTGTGCCTGGCAAGAGGCCTCTTTATACTGTTCACAGCATCTCCTTGTTCTTGGAACAGGGGGAAGAGGCGACTCCATCCTCATTTCAAATAATCTTTTGTGTCCATCACTGTTTCTTTTCTTTATATTTTTAATTTTTATTTTATTTTATTTTATTTTTTGAGACAGTCTCACCTTGTCGCCCTTGGTAGAGTGCTGTGGCATCACAGCTCACAGCAACCTCAAACTCTTGGGCCTAAGTGATTCTCTTGCCTCAGCCTCCCAGCAGCTGGGACTACAGGCGCCCGCCACAATGCCCAGCTATTTTTTTGTTATTGTTGTCTTTGTCGTTCAAACCCACAATCCCCTAACCATGGATCTACAGGTGCCGAGCCTAATTTTTAGTTTTTAAATTTCAGATTTATATGAGGGTACAGACAATTAGTTGACGCTGTTTGCCTTTGTTAGGTGAGGTCCCTGTTCTAGCTGTGTCTGTCCCCCAGTGTGCCACGTGCCTGCATTGCACCCAGCAGGTGGGACACTGCCATCCCAGTCTCTCCGTATCAGGGCACTTTTGGGTGTGCTGGAGAGAGGCTGCCCAGGGAGTCTGCCTTCCAGTCAGGCCCCTTCCTTTCAGGACCCAGGAGGTGGGAGAGGCACCGTCTGGAAAGTTCAGGAAAGTTCCAGAAGGCTTTCCTGTCCTGGCCCAGTGGACGCCAGCCATGTCCTGGCTCACATGGCCTTCTGGGTACACCAGTCATTCATGTTGGGGAGCATCGGAGGTCAGCACGTGTCAGGCCAGGCACACCTGCCTGCGGGTACAAAGCTGCCTTCCCTGTGTTGGGGGTTGGCTGGCACACCTGTGATTTCTCTGGTTTTATTGCTGTTTTTAGGATCCTTTAGTAAAAATTAGGAGGAATGAGCATGGTCCTTGCTTCCTTGCGTGGTTCTCTCGCCACCCCCTTGGCCGGATTTTCCTGTGTGCTGTGGGCGTTCAACTTTGACCTTTGGGAGAAGAGAATGGGGCTTCTGTTCTTGGGAGAGGCTCACGGCTTGGGAGCCTGGTCTTCAGAGATCCAGTGTGTCTCTGAGCCGTGTCCTTGTGCACAGATCTAAATGAAGATACGTCTGCAGTTCTCTGGTTTCCTCGTTTCAGAGCGCAGTGCTGCCCCACGCCTGGTCCTGCTGGATTCCACCCGGGGCTGGGCCGCACATCGGAGGCGTTGCTGCAAGGATTCTTTTTCTTGCTGAGGCCGTGCTTGATCCTCTTCCCTCTGGAGGCTGGCCTTTCTCCTGGAGAAAAAGGGCCGGGGTTCCCCTCTGTGACCCTGGGGGACAGAGGCTGGTCGTGAGCCATGTGCCACTCTGCCCGGCGTGGGTGGCGGATTGAGAGCAGGTGACGTGCTGTGTGAATGTTAAGCACTCAGCCGGGAAGCTGGACAGAGCAGTGGGCGGGGCGCAGTCCAGCGCGGGCACCAGGGCGCTGCCAGCTCACTGTCATCGTTAATGCCATCCTGAATAATAGTGGGCACTGTTATCTGTGTTTTTGCGACAACTCACATTCTCCATGCCTGGGCTGTGAGGATTCCTTCATCTCTGTGCACACAAGTTCTTCAGAGCTCTGGCCGTGCCCACGAGAGCCCCCAGCTGCCTCTGTGCACAGGAAGGGGGCTGCTCCCACCAAAGGGTGGATAGGTCCTGGCCTGAGTGTGGTTTGGTGGCTAGCGTAGGGAGAGGGTGGTCCCGAGACATGCAGCCGCCTTCCCCTCTCCTCCCTTGCTCAGAGCTGTCCCCTCCCTGCCTCGGCTGGGACCCCTGTACCCGACCTGGAGCCCTGCAGACCACTTTTAATCATGTCCGCCAGGATGAGTCCCTCCCTCTGAGGGGCTGTCGGCTTCAGGGTTTTGACAACGTCGTTAGTGAGACCGGCATTTTAAAGCGGCATCTTAGAAAAGAGGCTTTGGGAAGTGATTGTTTCTTTTATTTTAAATCCAACGTCAGCAGCACCCAAAGTGGTCTTTTCTCTCCTGGAGGATGCAGTCTCCGGATGGCCACAGTTGCCATATATCTTTGTTTAGGAACCTGGTTTTTATTAAATTTAATTGCTTCCTTTTCTGGCCTTAAATCAAGGGTGGCCTCAAAACAGGGACAGCATCAATTTAATTTAATTACTCTGCACTGCAGCCTTCTGAGCCGAGATGTGGCTACTGGGGTCTCACATAGGCCCCCCAATCCAGGATGAGCCCGTGGCCTGGACAGGGCCCAGGAGAGGTTTGTGCTCTCAGGGGAGGGCTGGTGGGGTCCCAGTGTGGAGCCCCGACCTCTCTGTCCCCCACTCCTCACTTGTCTCTGCAGAGAGCCAGCCCAGACCACGGCTCCCATTCACTTATTGATGTGTTTATTTTTCATTTGCCATTAAAACCACGCCGGCTTTCTGACTCAGGGGCAATTCATTAAGGGCCATTTATCTTTTGCGGCGATATTTTACCCACAGAGCCCAGCTTGGGGCCACGCAGCACGTGGGGGTACGTTCACTGCAGGAGTCCCAGGTGCATGGGTAGGACCCCAGCTGGGACCCTCCTGCACCCCTGGCCCCTCGCCGGTCAGCCAGTCCTAGTGTCCGGAGGGTGCGCTCGCTGGCACCACTGGCCTCCCTCACCAGAACACGTCATATCGATTCCCGTGGGAGAAAGGCTGGTACTGGTGTGACCGCCCCCGGCCACATAGACAGTGTGGGCACTGAGCGTGCGACCTGTCTGGCATTGATCCCTTTCTCCCCAACTTAGAAACCCTGTGAGGAAAGCGGCTGCAGAGGCCAAATCCAACATGTTTTATTAAACACCACCACGGACAGGAGGGCACGGGCAGCATTGGTCCTCACCAGCTCAGCTCCCCGGAATGCCAAGGAAAAACACTGGAAATTACGAAGATGATTTGTTAAATAATAGAAAATGTTTTTCATTCCCCAATTTCCAGCTCTAGATGAAACCGTCCACCACCCACCCGCTTCTCATCCCAGAATATTTAGACTTATGGGCCAATTTAAGGATATTTTCTCTTTCTGCCGTGATTAATGCTTCTATGAAACAATGTCATCACAAGTCACCTACCTGCCCTGTCAGCTCCGCATCAATCTCGCTGGGCTGGGTGGTAATTTATGACTGGTGCCGGCAATTTGCAAACCTAATAGGGAGGAGGGACCAAGGAGCCGCTGCGGCTGTCTGCGGCCCGCAGTACCCCCCTCCCATTAGCAGAACAAATGGTGCAGAGATCAGACATCATCTCCAAGGCTCGATAAATATTTTATCAGCCATAATGGAAATTGTCAAATTGATCTAATTGTACAATACGTTATCAGTGAGATATCAAAGCCAGGCCTGGCCTCGGCCAGGAACCTCCTTGCCGCCCCGGCCGCCAAGAATGGGAGTTGGAGAGTGAAGCGTCTGTCCCGACGCAGTGTAAATAATGCCCAGCTGCAGCGGCCCCTTAAGGAGATGATGAATTCTGTGGAAATAAATGGCCTTATGCTGTTGTGCTTTGCTAGTCTTGATTTTTAAGAGAGAGAAGGAAACAGAGAGAAATGAAAACCTGCAAGACAGAGAAGGTGAGACAAATCCAGAACTTTCCAGAAGCACTGAGTCCATCGCCATCTTCTTCGCTCAGGGCAGGGGCTGCTGACTTGAGCTGGCCAGGTAGAAGCCAAGAGAAGGCCCCTCCAGACCAGAACCGCCCTGTGGCAGAAGTGAGCATCACCCATGGAGGGAACCTGAGGCCTGCCCAGGGTGAGGGCTTGCATCACACACACACCACGTTCCTCAAGGCTCAGGGCCACGGGGCACACTTGCTGAGGCCAGCACCGGCCCCCCCTCCACAGAAGCTGTGGGCACATTTGAAGGCTAAGCTCTAGAATGACCAAAAGCTGCCCCTGCTGCCACCCTGTTCCTCCCATCAGGGGTGGGCATTGATGGGGTCCAGTCGTCCTAGAAGGGGTGGTGGTCAAGCTGCTTTCACAGCCAGGCAAGACCTTTTGATTTCTAGAACAAACAGCTAAGTAGGAGACCTGGAGCAGATTTGCAAAATCGAGTGGAAACATCTGGCTGCACTAACTGTGAGCAGTCTGCGTGGGAGCTGTCCCTGGCTGCAGGGTGGGGGGCCATCCCCAGCTCCTACAGCGACGACCCGGGACCCTCCTGCTCTGTGGCCCCACAGCATGATCCTCATGACACCCCAGGGAAGAAGCCTTTATCTGCTTTTCAAATTGCTCCTCAGTCTCGGGGGCAGGCTCCATCTTGCAGAATGCATGCAAATGAAGGGACAGATTTCCAGAGGCCACCGCCAAAATTGAGTGGCTCGCAGGTGTCGAGGAGGGTTGGGGGGTCCACACAGATGTCTACACCCACCATGGGTTTGCCCAGGGGTATGGCTGGGATGGGTGCAGACAGTGTGAGTCTGGGAGTCCCTATCGACAGGCAGGCCCTAGAAGGCCATAGACGTCAGCCAAGCAGCAACGTCGGAAAAGGCTGAGGGTTCTGGGGGAGAAAGTTGCTCTGACAGCCTGGGCTGGGTCCTAAAGTCTCACACTGGGCAGGGCCCACTGGGGCATGGGACCGGCAGGCCATGTCAGCTGCCCGCCCCTCCCACAACCCCCCAGCCCCCGAAGCAGCCCCAGGCGGACACTGGTCTCTAGGCAGAAGCCTTCCTTCCGGGGTCTCAAACATTTCCTTGGGCACAGGGTTCTGCCTGTCTCTCCTTAAATCATGCGGGGCTGTGGACATACACGCACGGCTGCCCACTGGGACCCAAGCTCTGTCTATTTAGTCACCTGTCCTTCTAGATCAGGTGATGAAAATAAGAGAGGAAGTGTGTTGGGAAGGAAGAATTGCTACACTATTTTCTAGATGAGAATAAAAGGGGAAGTGTGTTGGGAAGGAGGCATTGTTACTCTGCAGCTTTCTCCAGGAGTCAGAGCAGCGTCCTCTGCAGAGCCGGGGGTCCTGGCCTCTGATTTTCCCAGGCTGTGCAGCCTGTTGGCTGAGAAGAGGCTGCCAGGCAGCATGGGCCCGCTCAGTACCCTGAATAGAAGGGCCCACGTCCCAGACCAGCTTGTGTGATTCCTTCCTTCCTCCCTCCCTCCCTCCCTTCCTTCCTTTCTTCCTCCCTTCCTTCCTTCTTTCCTTCCTTCCTCCCTCCCTCCCTCCCTCCCTTCCTTCTTCCCTCCCTCTCTCCCTCCCTCCCTTCCTTCCTTCCCTTTCTTCTTTTCTTTCTTCCTCCCTTCCTTCCTTCTTTCCTCCCTTCCTTCCTTCCCACCTTCCTTCCTTTCTTCCTTCTTTCCTTCCTCCCTCCCTTCCTTCCTTCCCTTCCTTCTTCCCTCCCTCCCTCCCTTCCTTCTTCCCTCCCTTCCTTCCTTTCTTCCTCCCTTCCTTCTTTCCTTCCTTCCTCCCTCCCTCCCTTCCTCCTTCCCTCCCTCTCTCCCTCCCTTCCTTCCTCCCTTCCTTCCTTCCCTTCCTTCTTTCCTTTCTTCCTCCCTTCCTTCCTTTCCTCCCTTCCTTCCTTCCTTTCCTTCCTTCCCGCCTT
>CAUYON010166868.1:0-41002 GCA_963573935.1 Arctocebus calabarensis
TTTATTTTTGAGACAGAGCCTCAAGCTGTCACCCTGGGTAGAGTGTCGTGGCATCACAGCTCACAGCAACCTCCAATTCCTGGGCTCAAGCGAGTCTCCTGCCTCTGCCTCCCAAGTAGCTGTAACTACAGGCGCCCGCCACAACGCCCGGCTATTTTTGTTTGGGTTGCAGCCGTTATTGTTGTTTGGAGGGCCCAGGCTGGATTTGAACCCGCCAGCTCAGGTTTACATGGCTGGCGCCTTAGCCCACTGAGCCACAGGCGCCAAGCCTCTGGAGTTTATTTTTATTGACATATTGTTAATTTGCTCATTTTTACTCCTTCGTATCATTAATTTACTAAACATTAAATATTTTATACTTACCATCTAAAAACGAAAGGTATCTGTTGATAGTTTCAGTGAAAATATATTTTTCAGATTCTCCCTGCTTGGACTGGTTTAAAGCACCCCAATTGTTTGTTGCAAGAATAGCTGGTAGAAATATATTTGCCAGCATATTCCTAATCCCTTTTAAGAGTCCTTCTGATGCATCCAGAACAGTAAATAGCACTTCCTGAAAGGGGATGTTTAAATGTTTATTTTATATGCTGATTCCATTAAAGAACTAAAAAATCATAACCTATTTTCTACTGCAAAAACATAAAACATAGACCATTAATACATTTTATAAACTATTAGGGAAACTTAAGTGGTTAGGAATATTAGAGTTCTAAAGTCAACACTTATATTCTGTCTGCATTTTAAGTAGTCATATGTTTGCTCATCACAGAGACACTTTTCCTCGATGTTTTAATTTCTGTATAAGAATGGGGCTATAGCCTAGAGCCTAACAAGGTGAGGGAGATGGAAGTGAACCTCCTGCATAAATAAAATCCTCCGTTGAAAGTTGCCCTATCCATGAAATGAGAATCAGAAAAACTCCATCAGGCCAAGAAAAGAACAATGAAGCTAGCCTTTGCCCAGAATTTTAGTAAAAGAAATTATCAACCACAAAATATCAAAAGCCCAGAACTCAAAACTCCACCACCCATGAGTGTGATATCTTAATTAATGTATTTTAAGTGACTTGGAAATCACAAGCCAAGAAATTAAGATTAAAAAACTTCTATAGGGTTACCAAAAATTAACTGCTTATTTTTAAATTGTTGAGTATGTAGCAACAAAGAATACAATGACTACTGGACAGTTTGGTGCCATCGTTTAATTTGTGCTAAATCTTGATTTGAAGCTTCTGCACTATCAATCAAATGCTAACATGGTGAAAGGGGTAAATAGCATGTTAGTTATTATACAAAAACTGGTTTGACCTACAGTTCCCTTGAAAGAGTCTTAGGTGCCACTGTAAGAACAACTACATGACTCAGCTGTGACTACCCTTACATAGCTATAAGGATATAAACAAATATTTAGCTAAGCAAAATGGAGCATAACTATGTTGGAAAAATGGAGGGATGGAGAAACAAAGAGAAAAGCCAGAAGTTAATTTAAAAAGCTAAATCTTCCACTTCCATAGAGAAAAGACCATAGATAATGTCTACGCTGGCAAAAGGAGCAATCGGAGCATACTGTTTGGCAATATAGAAGTAAATGACAGAATACACTAAGAGTTTAATAGTTCCTTCTGGAGAGTAGGGTAGAAGTCAGTTTTTCATAACAAGGCTTACAGAATCTCTTCTCTCTTTAAACTATATGCACATACAACAGTGTTAACACAAAAACTAATTTATAAAAAAGAATGGGTTAAATCATGGACAAATTGAGAGAATTCATGAAACAAAAGATAGAGGAAAGAGTCACCTACAGAGGGAGCATAGTGAAAAGACTTCAAAGACAGAGTAAAATCAAGCAGAAAGGAAAAAGACAGATTACCTATGAATTACACTATGAATCACACTAACAGGAGAGGTCTCATCAGCCACAAGAGAGATGAAATGTTTACAAGGTGTCAGGGGACGATCACTGCCAAATTAGGATCCTGACCCAAGTGAAACAACTTCTCTTCAAGCCACTCATTGTAAACAGAAAAGGAGCAAAATTGGATTAGTTTTCAGTTTCCTTTCCCATTGTAAAAAGCATTATGATTCTCTATCATGCCTGTAATCCTAGCACTCTGGAAGGCTGAGGCAGGTGGATTGCTTGAGACCAGCCTGAGCAAAAGCAAGACCCCATCTCTACTAAAAATAGAAAAACTCAGACAAAGGGATGCTTGAGCCCAAGTTGGTGGTTGCTGTAAGTAATGATGACATAGCACTCTACCCAGCGCGACAGCTTAAGACTCCTGTCTCAGAAAAAAAGATTGTCTATAAGTAAAATAAAGAGTATTAATATTTGTTGAGAGTCTACTGTATGTCAGGCAATATAAGAAGAATTTACTTGTATTAGCATTTAGTGTTATAATAGTCCTGCCAAGTGGTTATTATGAGCCCCAAATTTACAAATGAGGAATGTAGAAACCTAAGTCTCAGAAAGGATGAGCAACTTGCCAAAGGAAACACTGTTAGTCAACAGTAAAGTTAGGAGAAAAGTTCAGGCCTATCTTGCCAAAATTCGTACTTTTCCCATTCCACCATCCTGTTTTTCTAGGACTAAGAAACAATCTCCAGGATGTAGGTCAATTCTTCCTTCTTTTTCTAAAACTACTAGAGAGTTAAAATATTGAGGGAAGACAGAATTAAACAAATAAACAAATACTTAAAATAGTATGAACAAAATTAAATGTGTTTCTAGTGAGTGGAAAGATAAAAATTATTTGTATACCATTTAGAAGAAATGAAATTTTCATGCATTTTAAAAGTAGTATCTAAAGTTTAAATACAACTACCTCTATTATAGCGAATGTCTCCATTTCTTTAAATATGTGAATATACTGTTTTCTTGGAACTCAATTCAGTACTACATTTAAAAAGGGAAATCAAAGCAAAGCAAAAGTGTAACTATGAAAATGCATCCAATGTTTAACTATATGTTGGGAAGGAAAAAATGAAAACATACCTCAGTAACACTTTTAACATTTATAGCAACATCATTACGACAACGAACAAAAAATACACATAGTCCTTTTAGTTTCTCTGGGGCCGCGCTGTCTAAATACAATCTCATCATTTTTGACCCTTTGGTTACTCCAGGAATACTCCGACCGCATTCTGAAAACAAAAACTAAAAAATTAGCGTATGATCACATAAATGATCAAATGTGATACATTCCTATGGTTCTCACATTACCGTTTCTTATTTTACTTTGCTGTAAGAAGTGTTCGATAGGATCATGAAGTAAATTATTTTTGGTCTACAAAAAAATTGTCAATAATTATAATTCTTAACTTGCAGCTTTCTCTGAAGTTTCTCTGGGTGCCTTTCCCTGAGTGCTGCACTTTTGTTCCTTCTGGTCTGGTCTGGTCTCAAGGCCTACACACAAACTGTTCTCCTATCCTATCCCCAACATTTTGCTTACCAAATCCTACTCACCTTTTAGATCTCAGCTGAAATGACTCTATTTCAGAAAACCTTTACTGATTCCCCTGAGAAGGTCCAGTTTCTGTACTAAGTCTACTGAATACTCCTTTGAACTGATTTCAATAAAAATTAAACATTTGGCCAGGTTGGTGACTCATGCCTGTAATCCTAGCACTCTGGAAGGCCAAGGCAGGTGGACTGCCTGAGCTCAGTTCAAGATCATTCTGAGCCACATTGAGACCCCATCTCTACTAAAAATATTAAAAGTAGCCTGGGCTCGGCACCTGTGGCTCAAACAGTTAAGGCGTTAGCCACATACACCTGAGCTGGCAGGTTCAAATCCAGCCCAGGCCTGCCAAACAACAATGACAGCCACAACCAAAAAATAGCTGGGCTTTGTGGCAGGTGCCTGTAGTCCCAGCTACTTGGGAGGTAGAGGCAGGAGAATCGCTTGAGTCCAGGAGTTGGAGGTTGCTGTGAGCTGTGATGCCACAGCACTCTACCTAGGGCAACAGCTTGAGGCTATCTGGAAAAAAAAAAAAAGTAGCCTTGTGGTAGGCACCTGTAGTCGCAGCTACTCAAGAGGCTGAGACAAGAGGATTGCTTGAGCCCAAGAGTTTGAGGTTGCTGTGAGCTGTGATGTCACAGCACTCTACCAAGGGCAACATAGTAAGAGACTCTCAAAAAATAAATTAATTAATTAATGAAAAGACTATAAAATAATATGTAGAGTTTGATCTCATTTTTGTTAAATATGTATGTAAACTAAAGCAGTTAGAAAGGGATATTTATCAAGGAGTTAACAGTGCTTTCTTATGAGACTATGGATGGTTTGTATTTTTATTTTAATTATAGATATTAATTTTCAGCTATTGTTTTGATTTTTAACAATATTTTGGGCCAGGCCTGGTGACTCACACCTATAATCCTAGCACTCTGGGAGGCCAAGGCAGGTGGATTGTTCTAGCTTAGGAGTTCTGAGACCAGCCTGAGCAAAAGTGACATCCATCTCTACTGAAAAATAAGAAAAAATAGCGAGGCATTGTGGTGGGAACTGGTAGTCCCAGTTACTTGGGAGTCTGAGGCAAGAGGATCACTTGAGCCCCAAGAATTTAAGGCTGCTGTGAGCTATGATGCCCTAGCACTCTACCCAGGGCAACAGAATGAGACTCTATCTCAAAAATAATAATAATAATTTTAATATTTTCCCAAGGATAAGAATTGTGAGTTAGCCAGGCATTATGGTGGACTACTCAGGAGGCTGAGGGAAGAAAATCACCTAAGCCCAGGAGTTAGAGGTTGCTGTGAGCTGTGTGATGCCACAGCACTCTACCAAGGGCAACAAAGTGAGACTCTGTCTCTACAAAAAAAAAAAAAAAAAAAATTGTGAGAGACAGAAAATCCACAAAGCAACCTAAACACCAATTTTGAGTTCACTTGTTTTATAGAAGAAGCATGACATATACTGTATTTTGCCACATCTAATGCAAACCTTTTGCCCAAATTTTTGAGGGAAAAAATAAGGGTGCATGTTATACAGGAGTAGTACTGATTCTGTATCTATATAAATGTTTTTAATTCTTTTCTTTATGCTTATTCATGAAAAGTGTAACTCTAGAAAGCAATAACAATATCAGTACACAAAATAATATCCTGGAATATAGTAATCAGTTTTGTTAAACTTATGATGAGCTTGCAACAAAACATTTTTGGCAAGAGTGACCTATTTCTCTTCATACATAGCAACCTAGCAGATATGTTTATAAAAATTATTGGGAAATCCCTTAGAAAATGTCAAAATAGTTTTCATACACTGCAAGGTTTAAGCTAACAGTTGTTAAATGTGCTAAAAAACATGACAACAGAGCTGCCAAGAGACACTTTGGACCTCTTCCCACCGAGAGTGTCATCAGATTGTGGAGGCAACAAGAAGAGAAGCTTCTTCAGATGCCAAGACAGAAGAAGGCAATGTGAGGGGCACCTCCAAAGTGGCCAGAGGTCAGGAAGCGGTGAAGACCTGCGATCTGTTTTGATCAAGATGACACAAAAAGAAGGCAATAGGACTGCATGAGAAAAAAGCATTGATCATTTCTCAGGGACATCTGAATCAGGCTTTAACTTTAGGAAGAGAGAAGATTTGAGCATGAGGACATGAAAAGAATTGCCCCCAAAACTTCCAGAGTGAGGGTGGTGCCTGTGGCTCAAAGGAGTACAGCACTGGCTCCATATACCGGAGGTGGCGGGTTCAAACCCAGCCCTGGCCAAAAACTGCAAAACTTCCAGAGCCTATGAGAATCAAGTGTTAGAATTTCATTCTTATGTTATCAAACCTCAAAACACTTACAACCTTGAGTTGTCCCAAATCGCCAATATGAGGTCTCACTCACATTTGATCTGCCATCCTATAGAATTGTGGATGTCAGAGGAGGAAAGACCATGGCTGATAAAACTAGGGGACATGAGGAAACACATTTCACTATTGTTCTAGCCTGTTGTGCAGATGGGACAAAGCTACCACCTATGATCGTTGTTAAACAAAAAACATTTCCAAAAGAAAAAACTTTTAAGTGGAGTTATTGTCCTGTGCATGAAAAAGCATAAATGAATGAAATGAAAATCTGGTTTAATGGCCGGGCATGGTGGCTCACACCTGTAGTCCTAGTGCTGTGGGAGGCCGAGGCAGATGGATTGCCTGAGTTCGGAGGTTCGAGACCATCCTGAGCCTGAGTGAGCCAGAGTGAGACCCCGTCTCTGCCAAAAAAAAAAAGCCAGGCATTGTGGCAGGCACCTGTAGTCCCAGCTACTTGGAAGGTAAAGGGCAATACAATCATTAAAGGAAGAAAAGAAAAAAATAATTAAAAAAAAACTTCAAACTAAGATGAGTGAAAGCCAGTTGAAGTTGAAAGCAAAATTAAAAAAAAAAAAAGAAGAAGAAGAAGAAAATCTGGTTTAACAAAGTCTGGTCACAAAGGCTTGGAGGACTATTTTAAAAACCAGCTTTGCTTGTTTTCGGTCACTTCAAAGCCCATGTTACACAAAATGCAAAAGTAATCACAGTGGACTTGAAAACCCATTTGCTGTGATACCTGGTGGGCTATCAGTGAACAAGCCCTTGAAGGTCCTAATGAAAAAAGAGTGGATGTCATGGATGCGGTCAGCTGATAATGATTTAACACCTATGGGCAGAATCAAGAAAGCATCTGTCACCCAGGTTCACAACTGGATCCTAAGATTGTGGAATGGCCTCAAAGAAGTGGTTGTGAAATCATTTTTAAAATGCAGCATCAACAGTGCTATCATGGAACTGAGGATGATGCAATTTACTAGGATGAGGAAAGTGACTCTTCAGAGGACACTGGAAACGTAGAAATGGAAGAAGAAAATACTTCTGATATTGACAGTGGCAAAGAGCCCTTGGCCTTCTAGGATGGGCATGCGTAAATATCATGAATTTATTGCTGGTACATAAAATTTCTTGTACCTTGTTATCTGTTCTTGCATTTTGTAATCATTCATTACACAAAATTTCTTGTACCATAATATGATTAAAAATTAATGTTAAAGTTCCTTTATAATGCAAAACACAAGCATCTACAAACAAAAATTTAAATTAAAAAATTAATTTTTTTTTTGGCAGTTTTTGGCCACAGCGGGGTTTGAACCCACCAACTCCAGTATATGGGGCCGGTGCCCTACTCCTTTGAGCCACAGGCACCACCCAAATTAATTTTTTTTCCTGAAAGTTTGAGCCAAAAACACATTATACATGGGAGGGCCTTACACATGGCAAAAGATGATAAAGGTGTATTAAACAATTAGAGGAAAATAGAAGAACATAATCAAATGCTATATATGTGTGTGATGCAAACTTTAAATAAGACAGGAATCTGGAGAATAGCGGTGGCTGTGGTTTAGAAGGTTCTACATCAGAGACAAGATTAGAACCCAAACTAATGAGGCGATTTGAAGAAGGAGTAGGGTTTGCTGGACGGCAAGAAGAAAGGCAATCAGAGAGTCAGGAGAGTGCAGAGAAGGACACAAAAATGACTCTGGTATGTACAGAAAACAATGAAGACAGGGACTTAAAGGGAGCAGGACATTCACATCTGGAAGAGCAGCAGAGCAGCCCACACAAGTGCTGTGTGCCCTCATTACCGTGGGCCTCAGGCAAATGAGGTATTTAGCCCCAGTCCAATAAACATCAGGATAGTAAGAGTTACTTGACAGGAATAAGTGGTGTGAAGTTCAGAGAGAGAATCTGGTAACAGAGACAGTGGTTTTCATGGGAGGCAGGAGATGCGGGCCTAGCTTAAGGCCACAGAGGAAGAAAGTGAGAAAGAACCAACAGGAGGAACATATTGAAGGTAAAGCCACAGGACTTAGCAGAGGAGGAGTCTGAACCAAAAGGATAACCCAGGTACCTAGCCATTACATTAAGGCAAAGCTTAACAAGCTGGTAGCATGTTAACTACCTTAGGCACACTTCGCGCAGTGGGGAGAGCTAGAGATCCCGACTGACAGCTGAAGCAGACACAAGATCCTGAGCCAGGAACACAGGGTGCTATGGATAACGCTGGGCTCTGGATGGTGTCACGGCCATCTCTAGTCATCTGGACAAGATGGCGCCACCTGTCTCAGGGACAATGCAATTAAACTCTAATGACAATGTGTGTTCCCTAGAAGAGGTCAATGATTTCTATAAAGAAGGTTTCTCCTTAAATCATTATAGTAATGCCTGAAATATTTATATTTGGGTTGGAAATATACTGTTAAGACACTTATGTTTTACACATAAGTTTCTGGTAAATTTTTCTTTACAAATAGAGATTCTCCATGTATAAAAGGAACCATATACTTCACGTTAATATTCATTAATTACTGGTGTACTGCCCTTACAAACATTCTTACCAACACCAGGCACGTCTCCTTCCTGGTAGAAAATTTTCAATGTCTTACAGCCATCTTTCGCAAAAAAATTAGCAAACGCTTCCAGCTGTTAAATAAAAGAGAAAATTATGATCAATAAAGTGACTAGGGAATAAAGAAGACTCCCCTGGGGAAGCTATGCACTGACACCAGCCCCCAGTCCACCCTCAAAAGCAATTTTGCAGTTCTTTTTCTGGAATGGCCATCAGAGGTGTTGTCAATATTACCCTGATGTCCTGACTGCCATCAAAATGTCATCCTTTCAATGTATCTTTGGGTAAAGAATAAAGTCACTGGGGGGTCAGATCAGATGAGTAGGGAGGGTGTCCTAACACGGTTATTTGTTTACTGGTTAAAAACTCCCTCAGCGTTCATCAGTGAGCTGCTTCGGGACCATTTTTGCCCAAGATTTCCAGTTAAAATTTTCCTAACTATTTCCCTAACTATGTTTATTTGGTCTATTATGCTTCTCAGAGTCAACCGACAATTCTGACACACAATTCGATGAATTTTTGCAATGTTTCTGTCAGTTCTTCTCCTTACCGGCTACCCTGATCTCTCTTCATCAGTGATGCTTTCTCTCTCCCCAGAAAAATGTTTAATCCATTTGTACACTGCCATTTTCTTCAAGGCATTATCCTCATAAAGTTGGACTAACATGTCCCTGATTTCACGTCCATTCTTGCCAAGTTTAACAAGAAATTTAATATTTGTTACTCTAATTCAAGCCCTGACATTCTCATAATGGCACACAAAAACACACAACAACAATAATGAACACCTCTCAGCAAGACAGTGCCATACTCGTTGGCATGAACACAGCTCTGAGACTCTGATATACCAAAGTTATAAAACCTTACCAAGCTGTTTGTACAGTGCTGCCAACATAAGTGCTTGGTGGCCAGCTAGCGAACTTGCACATATACGAATTCTCAAAAGTAGTGCACATGACTGTGATTTAAAAAAACCTATGATACCAAATGCAAATAATCCTTGATTTTTAGATACACTGTACTCCTACAATGAGCGAAAGGAATGTTATGGTAGGCCAAAGTCATGACTGTGAATTAAGTATTCACTTATGCTACCTGACAGTTTACCAACAGTTCATCTAAGCTTCACCTATGTAAAGTGGCATTATCATACCCCTCTTGTGGAAAGATAACAAAATATAAAAGCTAAAAATATTTAAGTGAAGTACCCAAAGACACACAACCACAGCACAAAGCCTGGGATTGGACCCCAGCCTTGGGTCCCCAGATCTGTGCTCTTTCCACAGAACCATACTGATGCTGCCTTGACTTTGGAAAACAATGCTAAGTAAGCCAGGAAAGAGATTCTTTCTTGAGCAGTGCTGAATGAAGGAAGAAGGATAACAGAAAGGGGCAAAGCGTGAATGCCAATTCCTTAGAAACCTCTGCATGGGTCATGGTCCTAGCAAGAAAAGGAGTCACACACAAAGGGGTTTCCTTTTTTTATGTTTGTTTGTTTGTTTGTTTGTTTGTTTTGTAAATACAGAGTCTCACTCTATCACCCTTGGTACAGTGCTGTGGCATCACATAGCTCAGAGCAACCTCCAACTCCTGGGCTTAGGCGATTCTCTTGCCTCAGCCTCTCAAGTAGCTGGGACGCCTGCCACAATGTCAGCTATTTTTCTATTTTTGTAGTTCAGCCAAGGCTGGGTTTGAACCCACCACCTTCGGTATATGGGGCCAGCACCCTACTTGATGAGCCACAGGTGCTGCCCCACAAAGGGGTTTTCAAAGAAATTTTATAAATAAAGAGACTACTTCTAAAGGTCACAGCAAGATCAAGGATAGTTATGGCACTAGTAGCAACAACAGAAGAAGCAACGCAAGGAAAACCATTATTACCCCAAGGCCTGAGAGGGTAAAGAGCTAGGGGTGATGGTGTACCTGGAACAAAGTTGAGAACTAGAGAGGTGGGACTCCCTGGAGGAGCTATAGAGGACACAACTATGGCCAAAAACATGGCCAGGTGGGGATCTTCTCTCTTTTGCCTTCCAATGTCTTGCTAGTGCCTCCCCATAGCTGAATCAAGCGGAAGCCAGAGAGTAAGGGAGCCCCAGTGATAGATTCCATAGCGCTCAGCCTCCTAAGCCACAGAGCAGGGCACAGACAAGAGAATGGGTCCGGAACCAACAAAATAACCTTCACACCTGCAGTGATGGTAATCCCACCTTAAATCCCACCTTTATTTGTAGTGCCTTAACTGAGCTGCTTTCACGCTGGACTGAATGCCAGGCTTCAAATTAAAATAATGTTTTCCATATAGCCAATTTCCTAAATCATAGGAAACCATGCTACCCTTTGTTCCTTGTTCCATCTTCTTACTCACCTGGCCACCAACTTTTATGCCAACTTACTATATATGTCCTTGCTTTTTTCCCTTCAAGCAAATAAATGCTCTAAATCTGTCTTAAATTTTGACAATGATTTTCCTCCTGGCTGCACGATTTTCCTCCATGGCTTTGCACAATCACACCTTTTAAGGAAATATCTTTTCCAGCTTGATTCTTCCCCTCAACACTTAGATTTCTCATTCCTTGCAGCCCAAGCAGTGTCCGGCCTGTTCATGATGCCCTTACAGGATGAAGACCCAAAGTCTGAGACATATCTCAGGAATAGCAAATAGAAGGGTTTGTAGGCACATGGCACTTCCACTTCCTGACCAGCATGCTAGCCAGTAAGAAAGACTTCCTCCAAAAAGAGAATGCTAGCCCAGAAAGCAGGATGGCAAGTATTTAAGGTGGGATTACCATCTCCCCACTTAATCGTAATAGCTGTTCTCCCCTGAAGGTGATGTTTTATGCCTACACCATCTGCTGAGCTGCTAGGATTCCAGTGGTGGGATTGGCCAAATTTGTAGGCTAACGATTTTCAGGTGAAACAAGGTTGATTACCTATCTGGTTTCCTTCCTAATCAAACATAAAAATGGTCCTCAGGACAGGCCTAAAGCCTGGGCCTTCTGAGAAACACTCTTTTAGAAATTGGCCTTTCCTTCATCTCATTGTCATCATCTCTAGGATGCATATAGGGTTGTTTTGCACCAATTGTTTTTACTGGGACAGGAGGCAGACACATAGCCAAAGTTGCCATAGGAGCCAAAATAGTCATTAGGAAAGGGAGCCCATTAAAAAAACAAATACAACTTGAGAAGGGCAAAGAAAATCCTCCTGCTGTATGGGTGTACCATCCAGTCAGGACCAGCTACAGAATCTGAGGGACCCAATGCAAAATGGAAATGCAAGACCACCTGTTAAAAAATCGTTAAGAATTTCAAGAATCAGGCTCGGCACCTGTGGCTCAACGGGCTAAGGTGCCAGCCACGTATACCTGAGCTGGTAGGTTCAAATCCAGCCCGGGCCCGCCAAACAACAATGACGGCTGCAACCAAAAAATGGCCGGGCACTGTGGCCAGCACCTGTAGTCCCAGCTACTTGGGAGGTGGAGGCAGGAGACTCGCTTGAGTCCAGGAATTGGAGGTTGCTGTGAGCTGTGATGTCACGGCATTCTATTCAGGGTGACAGCTTGAGGCTCTGTCTCAAAAAAAAAAAAAAAAAGAATTTCAAGAATCATTGGACTAAGCACAGGGCCATTCTAGCACAGAGGCGTATGTAACTACACAGCCCACATGTCCATGAAGCCAGCCTTGACTACGGTGGTACATTCCAACAGGGAACATCAGTGATGTGGGAAACCTACTTGCATTTGCTTGCTGTGGCACCTCTTGATATATGTACACAACTCCATGCATTCTCCATCCTTGGTCATTGAAATAGTTTGCATCTATTGATATCTTTACGTCGACCACACCCCCATCTTCCTCTTAGAACTAACACAGGGAGCAAGAAAGTGACCAATCCATTCATACAGTCAGTACACTGCCAGGACCAGACATTTATAAGGGTCCAGGAATAAATGAAGAGCAAGTAGCTTTGCAGAACTTGGCAATGCACTGCATCAAGCAAGGCAGACGCTCTTTTAAGCACCACTCCACAGAACCTTGGCTCCTAGAGCAAGCTAAACAGTTTTGTCCAAGTTTGCTGATACCTGTGAAAGCAGGAGATATGGTCCCACTGGTGACAACCTCACCACTCCACCAAATCTCTCACCAGTGAATTCAGTGGGACAATCAGCTCATGAGCAGCCTGCACCTGCTCACCAATCCTCCTGGGATATCAGCCCAATCCACTCGTAGGACTGAGAAAAAGCCCAAGCAGCTAGTGGTCGTTTTATTGAAAATTAATTTAGAACCTGACCCATCAAGAGGGAAGCTATAGGGAGGCTGGGCGGAGGGAGAGTAATTGTGGGTCCACACTTATGGTGCATCTTAGAAGGGTACAGGTGAAACTTACCTAATGTAGAATATAAATGTCTATACATAATAACTAAGAAAATGCCATGAAAGCTATGTCAACCAGTTCAATGAAAATATTTCAAACTGTATATAAAACCAGCACATTGTACCCCATGATTGCATTTATGTACACAACCATAATTTAATAAAAAAAAAAAAAGAGGGCAGCTATAACACAAGTTTATCATATATTACTACAATTAGGGTGACTATATAAATATATCATACAAAACTGGGACCCTATTTCTTATGCAAGGTAAATAGGCATAATCCAGAACTGTCCCTGGTACATTGAGACATAAGGTAACCTGACCTACAATCCCCTCACTATTTTCTTTTCTTTTTTTTTTTTTGAAACCTCACCCTTGGTAGAGTACTGTGGCATCATAACTCACAGCAACCTCAAATTCTTAGGCACAAGCAATCCTCTTGCCTCAGCCTCCTGAGTAGCTGAGACTACAGGCACCCGCCACAGAGCTAGGTTGATTTTTCTATTTTTGGTAGAGACAGGGTCTCCCCATCTTGCTCGGGCTAGTCCCGAATTCCTGAGCAAAGGCGATCCACCTGCCTCAGCCTCCCAGAAAGCTAGGGTTATAGGGGAGAGCCACCATGCCCACCCTCCCCTCACTATTTTCTACTACTGTTATACAATAGTTACTGTTCCCTGTCTTATATTTATGCAGTTTTTTTCCTACACAAATGACTTGCATACGTATTTCATTTAACCAGTACTTGTGAAATATTACTCTACCATTGCTTGACTATCCTTCTAACTTTTGAAGTCAGTTTGACTTCGTTTAGCTGAATTCTAGTTGATAACTCTTCTCTTTTCTTCCTCTGCAATAATAGGCCTGACTAGAAAGAAATATCAACTGGTTATAATTACACAAAATGAAGATTTTTCTTCTCTAGTCAGTAAAATTCCAATCTTCCTTTTCTAAATGTTTTATTCCTGAAGATGAGTCTGATTTCTTAAATCAAACATCTCAAAGAGCAGTTAAACAATAATGACAAAGGCTGGGGTGGTGGTTCATGCCTGTGATTCTAGCACTGTGGTAGGCCAAGATATAACCATCACTTGGGCTCAGGAGTTGGAGACCAGCCTGAGCAAGCGAGAAAAAACAAAAAGTGAAAAAAACAAAAATTGGCTCGGCGCCTGTGGCTCAAGCGGCTAAGGCGCCAGCCACATACACCTGAGCTGGCAGGTTCAAATCCAGCCTGGGCCCGCCAAACAACTGATGGCTACAACAAAAAATAGCCAGGTGTCATGGCGGCCGACTGTCGTCCCAGCTACTTGGGATGTTGAGGCAGGAGAATCGCTTGAGCCCAGGAGTTCCAGGTTGCAGTGAGTTATGACGATACCACAGCACTCTAGCCTGAGCAACACAGAGAAACTATCTCAAAATAAAATAATATAATTAGACTTAAACTCACAGATGGGCAATCCAAAATTAATTCTTCAACAGATCCTATGTCCAGGCCAAGCTTTTCTGACAGAATTTCAAATATGTATTTGTATGAAGGGTCAATTTTCAGCTTTCGGTTTTCCCTTGCATCTCTAAATCTTGCCTATGGAATGAAAACCACATATGAAAATTGCCATTATATAGGGGGAAAAAACCCAAAGTATTTTTTTAATAATAAAAGTGATACACAAAAATCTTATTAGAAGCAAACCTGTTTCTCTTTTAATGTTTCCTGAAGATTTGGAATACCACTCATACTTCGGCGATATTTAGACGATCGACGGGAAGACAAAGAAAGCATTTCAGAAAGCACTGATTGAGCAGGTCGCGGTTGGGGCCTAGATCGATGCCTATTCGTATCTGGCTCCTTTTTGTCTGGAAGAATTACCCCTTCTTCCGAAGGAATGAGATTCCGCAAGTCACTACCTTCCTCGGAAAGAGGGAATTCCGCACCCGCCACCTCTCCTGGAGGGGGCGGGGCCTCCCCTTCCGGAGGGGGCGGAGCAACATCTTCTGAAAGGGCCGCCTCTTCTGTTGTGGGGGGAGCCTCTTGTCCCTCCGAAGGAGGGGCGCTTTCACTGTCCGTGGTTTCCATCCTCTCCTGCAGAATACCTTAAACACCAAAACCTAGAATTATATTCTCTTTTAAAACTGTACAATAAATTCGGTGTTGTGTGTTTTTATTCCTCTCCTGAAGGCTAGAGAAGTGGCAAAGTCATCTATCTCTCCCTTATCATACATCTGGTGAGCCAGGTTTACAGAGCTAGAGAGATGATTTGAGACTCTCTCTCTTTCTCTCTCTCTCTCTCTGTCACACACACACACACACACACACACCCTCCCTTTGTTTTTTTTCAAACTCTAAGTGCTGCTTCTGAATACACTATAGCCCCAGAGGACTGTCCCTCCACACACATCCAATCCCTGCCATAGTAACCACTCCAATTGATGGGAGGGCACCTGTAAGGTGCTTAGTGCTGAACAAAGATTGATAGCTACTGCATTAGCGGACTGACTGGAGATCACTGCCCAGATACTGATTACGCAATAGCCAAGCACAGAACTACACCAGCTTGAAATGGGCTTTGCTTTAAGGAACTGTGTGATACAACACAGGTAATCAATCAGACATCCAACTGTCCAGGTATCTCATCTATGTGAGCATAACCAGAAGCCCACAAAATCATAAAACATTCTCTTAACATCCAAAATAGATCCCCCAAGTCCAAACACAAAGTGTATATTGAAACGTAATTGTCATATTTATTGAAGCAAGGGTACCCCATAAAGTATAAATCTCACCTATCTAATCAGAAAAGCTCTAATTTTAAAGAAGTGTAGCAGTTGTCATGAGCTCACCAATGGAACAGGAGGAAATGTCAGTTACAGACAAAAATCATATTGTAGGGCAATATGAAGCCTGCATCAAAATAAACAAGTTTCAGGATATGATTAAAATCCAGAAACCCGAATAATAATAAATACTTGGAGACCAAAGGATACACTCCCAAGAATGCAAGAAGCCAGAGAAAGAGGCTCTCTAATGAGAAATTCTGAGGACACAGATGCAGAGCTGGGCTAAGTAAGATGGAGCTTCCTATGGCAGGACACCAGCAGACATGACACAGAGACAGTCTATCACCTATACCCCACAACTGTAATCCTAACACTCTTGGAGGCTATAGAAGGAGGATTGCTAGAGCTAAGAAGTTTGAAACCAGCCTGAGCAAGAGCGAGACCCTGCCTCTACTAAAACAGAGAAAAATCTTTTGATATATTGATTTCCCTTCCTTGGCAATCTATACCCAGCAATGGATTGCTGAGTCATAGGGTAGTTGTTTTCCATTTTTGAGGAATGAGTAGACATTTCTGAAAGAAGATATACAATTAACCAATAAGCACCTGAAAAGATGTTCAATAGTATTAGTCCTCAGAAAAATGCTAATCAAAATCACAATGAGATACCATTCTACAGCCACCAGGATGGCAATAAAAAAATAAATAGTGCTGCCAGGAATGCTAGAAAGTGAAACCTTCATCCATTGCTAGTGAGAATGTAAACTTGTACAGCCTCTGTGCAAAACAGTTTGGCAGTTCCTCAGACAGCTAAACATAGAATTACCATATGATACGTCAATTCCGCTCATAGATAGAATTCCAATAGGGATTCCACCCAAGAGATTGAAAAACACATATCCACACAAAAATGTGTACATATATGTTTAGAGCAGCATTAGTCACAACAGACAAAAAGTGGAAACAAATCAAATGTCAACCAGCTGATCAACAGATAAACAAAGCATGGCATGTCCATTTAAATACTATTCAGTCATAAAAAGGAATGAAACACTGTTAAACGCTGCAACATGGATAAACCTTGGAAACATCATACTACATGAAAAAAGCCAGACGCAAAAGACCACATATTTTATGATTCCATTTATTATAAAATGTTCAGAAAAGACAAATGCACTGAGATAGAAAGTAAATTAGTGGTTGCCAGGGGATGTGGGTAGGGGAGGATTTGTGACCCAGTGTTAATAGCCATGGTCAGGTTTTTGTTTTTTTCTTTTTGGGACAGTCTCACTTTGTCACCCTTGGTAGACTGCTGTGATGTCACAGCTCACAGCAACTTCCAACTCTTGGACTTAAGCAATTCTTTTGCCTCAGTCTCCCAAGTAGCTGGGACTACAGGTGCCCGCCACAATGCCCGACTATTTTTTGGTTGTAGTTGTCATTGTTGTTTGGCAGGCCCAGGCTGGATCCGAACCCACCAGCTCCAGTGTATGCAGCTGGCACTCTATAATTCTAGCACGCTGAAAGGCTAAAGTTGATTGAGGCCAGTAGTTTGAGATAAGCCCGGGCAACACAGCAAGATCCCATTTAAAAATTTAAAAATCAGCTGAGTACAGTGGCTAATGCCTCAAGACTCTTGTCTTGACAAGTCCAATCTTCTCTGGGAGATAAAGTAATCTACATGAATCAGGGTTAAACTGTGAGGTTCTACTGGAAAAAAGAATTTAGAGAAGGAAAAAGTTAGTGTGAACAAAATAGACAAAGAAGATTTCATGAAGGATTTGGACATTAGTTGTCCTCAAAGGATGAGTAGGCTTCAATAATAAGCAGAGGAAAGAAGTCTGAAGAGAGAAGTTACAGAGATAAATCTACCAAAAGGTATGAATAGGTCAAAATGGGGAGAATTTAATTGGAAAAAGTTTAGAATTATGTCATATTGTATTCATTCTTCCAAAATACCAGAAAAACGGGATTCAGAATCAATTAAAATAAATAAGTAATAAATGCGGTTTTTACACAAGAAGAACGTTCTCATGTTAGGGTACAGGCTTAATTCTTCTACCCAGTGATTTTTTTCCCCCAGTTCTCCAAGGTAGGTATTGTTGCTGTTGTTGTTTATTCTCCTAATTAAGAATTGGTCAAGTTTATAATAAAGTACATTGAAAAAAGTCGTGAGTTACTCTGCTCATATGGTAGTCTATTAAACATAATCTATAGTCTCAACACAAGTAAATATTATAAATAGATACTTTCCACCTCTGTATGTGTCAACTTACCTCAGGTTCCTTAGGATTTGTGTAAAGCTAAGGAAAGAAAAAAATACAGCATTTAATTTCTGAAACTTACTAGATTTCTCCTCACAGAGTATGTGTTCTACATAAAGAGTTCAATTTGTGTTCCATAAATTAAGGGCTGAATTATATAGTATTGTTCAAACTAGGGATAAGATAACCTCTTATTTTATGAACCTAAACAGTCTCTATAGTTAATACTCTGTGGATAATGGAAATTGATAATCAAACATTAATCTCTATTATGACAGTTAAAAAATGAATTATGATTTAGCATAAAAATAGTTTAAATTTTTAAAAAACCATATATCTAAATCTCCCAAAATAAATAAATACATGACCCCTGCCAAAAAAAATAAATACATGACTACAAATACCTGAGATTTTTGCTTAGGAAAATTGTGGAATTCTTCCTCTATAAAGTACCATAATTTGAGATGCATTTTCCACATGGTTTTTGAGTGTAAAATCTTACTTGGCATGTAATAAACTCTAAATGCTAAAATACCAGCTGATTACTTCCAAAGAGTGGCACGATTATTTAATTTTAAGTTAGAAAATCTATACGACTATTTTATAGAGAGGAATTCCTAAAAACTATAGCAAAAAAAATTTTTTTGAGACAATCTCATTATGTCACCCTCAGTAGAGTGCTGTGGCTTCACAGCTCACAGCAACCTCAAACTCCTGGGCTTAAGCGACTCTCTTGCCTCAGTCTCCCAAGTAGCCAGGACCATAGGTGCCCACCACAACGCCTGGCCACGTTTGTTGTTGTTATTGTTGTTGTTGCAGCTGACATTGCCATTCAGTAGGCCCCATCCCGGCTCGAACCTGCCAGGCTCGATGTATGTGGCCGGCACCCTATTCACTAAGCCACGGGCACCAAGCCTATAGCAAAATTTTAATAGTACATAACTGAAATGAAAAAATCTTAGCAAATATATTAACTTACTATATATACATATTGTATATGTATGTACATAAGTATGTCTGTATACACACACAAAGTTGTTGGTTCATTGCAACATGTTTGCAATAGCAAAAACAAGCAAAAAAACCAAACACACCTGGGAAACAATCAAGATATTCCTTGATTGGAATTTTCTGCTCCTGGATCAACTAAAGTACCCATTAGTTGTACTGTACTACTGTCGTTCAATAAAATTTTAATGCAGACATTAGCAATAAAAAGAATGAGGTATAGCTATATATGCAGATATGGAAATCTCGCTAAGACATTACCATATTTTTAAAAAGTAAGGTACAGTACAGTGCATAATGATATCACAAGTATAAATTTTTTAAGTGTATATGTGCAATATGTGCTATTTCATCAATTCTAAGATGCATGCTTAAAGGTTTAATTGGCAGCATTTTTTTCCTTTCTTAGCATTTTTATCTCTGTGCAATATGTAAGGACATAAAATTGTATTTATGTGATTGCATAAATTGTAATCAGTAATAGATTAGATTTGATAAAGTACATTATGAGTTTTCCAGCTGGAATACACAATAAATTATTTAAAATGATCACTTTGAGTGGAAGAGACTAGAGGAGGCAAGTAGAGAAGAATTTTACTTTTCAATTTTCTAGCTCTCTGTATGATCCCTTAAAAAAATCGTGTACATGGCTCAGCGCCTGTAGCATAGCGGATATGGCGCCAGCCACAGACACCCAGGCTGGGTTCAAACCCGGCCGGGCCAGCTACACAACAATGACAACTGCAACAAAGAAAATAGCCAGGCGTTGTGGCGGGCGCCTGTAGTCCCAGCTACTTGGGAGGCTGAGGCAAAAAGGCCAAGAGTTTGAGGTAGTTGTGAGCTGTGATGCCACAGCACTCTACCGAGGGTGGCCTAGTGAGACTCTGTCTCAAAAATAAATAAATAAATAAATAAAATATATTTTTTTAATCGTGTACATTTTACTTGTATGATATGTATGTAGGTCATGTACAAAGACATACAATATGTAAGTTTTTCTCATACATCTCTCAGGAGTTAAAAAGATCAACACTTGTTCACCTCCCAGCCCTCTCCTCCACAGACCACTTGCTGCCACGTGCAACCATTTTCAATCTCCACCACTCCTGCTCCGTAAGTTCAATTTTGGGGGTTCAGTGAACTTGCATAAAGTCACCCGTAGTCATTTTTAGGAGCAACAGGACATTGGGCTCCTCCGCACCTGGAAACCTTGCAGTCAGCAAGCAAGGTCTACCATGTGCCGATTCAACCACGTCCCTTTTTCTTGCACCGGTCCCTGTAACCCCAGCCCTGACCGCTCTAGCTGGTTCACCGTTCCCGGGGGCTTCTGCACGCTTGGCCCCTGTGGCTACGCAGAAGACCAGCAAGCCGCTCCAAAGCCAAGCGTGCGAATTGGGACGATGGACTGTTAAACGAAGTCGATAAAAGTGAGTTACCAAAGGGCTGAGAAAGCCAGCAGAGAGAGAAATTTTTGGAAAAAGCAAAAACCTGATCAAGAAGGTGCCAATTAAGTCAGATCTGAAGAGGAGGATGGGCGAGGGGGGCATTCTAGAAGGAGGTGGGGAGAGCGGTGCAAAAGGGGGCAAGCAGGAGAAGGCACTGCTGGCTGGGGAAAGTTACCAATTCAGTCTGGTGAGAAGGACCGACGAGCAGAAACTAAGCTTGGAGGGATAGGAATTTTGCCTGTTTTACTTTTGAATTCATGAAAGAGGAATGGCGTGTGCAGCTGACCAGTGAAAAGACCGGGATAGACGGAGGACAGTGACTCCTCAGCTGGGTTTTGGAGCAGAACGCTCCTGGGTTCTGGTCGCAGAGCCGGGACACTGGATCTTAGCGAGGACTCGGGTCCGCAGAAAGGGAGAGAGGCGGGCGAGGGAGGGCTCCGGGGGCCCACTCACCGCCGCGGGTCCAGCCGCGTCCGCAGCTCCGCTCCCGGCCTCGACGGCCAGCCAGCGACACTCGGCCGTTGGGAGTCCGAGAGGGGTTCGCTCCGGGACGCCCGCGCGGGCTCCCCGGGACGCAGCTCCCCGCGGTGCCAGGCCGCGGGGCGTGCTGGAGGGCTCGGGCTTCCCCGGAGAGAACTCCGCCGAGCCTGGGGGCCCGGGGCTCTGAAGAGCGGCTTCTGGGAGATGGAAATGAGGGTGGGGGTGGCAGGTGCAGAGCGAGGGGCGTGGGCGTGTTCCGGCGTTTGCTTTGAGGATATTGACAGGTAAATAGGTAAATATGTAAAATAATGTGTTTAGACCAGAGCAGTGCCTGTAATCCTACCACTCTGGGAGGCGAAGGCATGAGGATCAGGAGATGGAGATCAGCCTGAGCAAGAGCGAGATGCTCCCTTCCCCCCCCACCCCCCACCCCCGTCTCTACTAAAAATAGAAAAACTATAGAGGTACGGTGGCTTCCTCCTAGGGCCCAGCTATTTGGGAGGCTGAGACAGGAGGATTGCTCCTACCCAGCAGTTTGAGGTTGCTGTGAGGTAGGCTGACGCCTTGGCACTCTAGACAGGGCGACAGAGTGAAAAGAAACTGTCATTTGTAGATAGAGATAGAGATAGAGATAGAGATAGAGAGAGAGAGAGAGAGAGAGAGAGAGAGAGAGAGAGAGAGAGGCAGATGATAGATATCTATTTCCATGACCTTCAGAGTTTCTAAAGTTACTTAGTGTTTCCCTTGAGAACATAAAATGCTTCCTTGTGAGTTAGTTTGCTCAGAGACCTGTGGTGATGTGGAGAACAGAAAGACAGAAAAACTAACTTCTCCCAAGTCCATTCCACCCCTCTTTCCAGTATAGTTCTCTTTTCCCCAACAGGGTGCAACCCTCCTTTTTAGTTAGGTGTGTCCACTAAAGAAAAAAAACAGGCTTTAAAAAGAATTAAAGTTAGTTTTATTTAGAAGTGGGATCGAGGACTGCCACCCGGGAGAGACAGAGTTTCCTTTGTGCCTCTCCAAAGTAGAGTCACGACCCCCTACTTTGTGTCCCGATGGTCCAAAGTAGAGTCACGACCCTCTACTTTGTGTCCAGATGGTCCAAAGTAGAGTCATGACCCGTTTATGTACACATAGCGGCTGGGCTCCACATATGCTGGGAAGGTTTTTTAGAGCAAAACTTCATCTGGTGCAAGGGTACATCTGGTTATGGATTAGAGGCATGCTCATTAATCCCATCAGACATCATCTCACATGTACAGGAAGAGGCAAGGGCTAGGATCATTAAACTTATCTTTTCTAAAAATGTAGGAATTCAAGAAAGAGAGTGGAACCGCTGGCTCTATCCTTACTGTCTTCAGGGCATTCTTCCAGAAGACTAAGCTCCATCACTGAGTCAGGAGCTTTGTGTGTGCAATTCTACTGGCAAGTATTAAAGAATGAGCAAGCAGCTTCCTGGGTTGGCTACTTTGCCTGACAGGTGTTAAAGTTAATCTTTGCATGTAGAGCAGATCAATGTAAAATGAGGACTGGAGGGTCTAAAAACTGGGGGGGAAAGCCAGCAATGAATATAAAAATCACAAATAAAGGTAAATAAGTCATGGTCCATTCATATTAAAAGACATTATACAGTGAATATATAGTACAATTATGGAGGAAGTCAGGTCCTGCATATCCTTGCTGAGTGTGCCAAACTGCAAGACCTAACCTCCCTTTGACCCTTAGCAACTTCCTTAGCTAATCTGTAGGCAATAGCTAATAGTTCACAGTGACCACTCCATCAGAAGGCAATGCAATTGCTCACTGCCCAGGGAAGAGAACTATCTTGTTGACTGCTTGCTACAACAGACCCTGAGTCCTTAGCCTAGGTTCTTTAGCTGCCTCACAATCCAAGGTCTGCATCTGGGCCTATGAATTGCCCAATGGGACTTGGGGGTGGGGGAACTGGCCTTCCACACAATACTCCTGTCATTTATTGGGCTCTGAGTGATAAACATTCTTCCTTTTATCCATTGAGTTCCACTGTCTGCTTTTGGCACTTAGGAAGCTGTGGCAGGTTTTACACTTGCTACCTTTCTCTGTGAGAGGTGCATCTATATATTCTGATATGGTAAGAAACAAATTACAAAACATCATATCCCTTAAAGAGCCTTAAATATATTCATTCATATGCCTTAACCTAGAAATTTCTCTTTTGAAAATATATTGTTGTAGGATAGAGCACAGAGTTAAAAGTGCTAGGCACCAGGAAAAGGGTAATCTGGACAAAGCCAATAATGGCTGCTGACCATGAGTAATGAAAACAATATTCCTTAGATACAGCATACTGTCCCAGCCATGGGGCATATATAGCAGTGATAAGATTAAGGCAAGGCAGAAGTGAAGTAAACAAGATGTGTAAGGAGTTCAATCATGCAGTTAAAGAAAAACTACTCATTTTTTTAACCTTAACTCTCTCTTTGAAGCTTTCTGCTGTACTGTATTTTCTCATGCCTGAGATTTCAATAAAAGCCAGTGAGAAACATTGCATGGGGCTGCACCCTGGTCTCTCCTTGTGGAGTACTTGCTGGTGTTGGCCTCCCTGGGTCCCTCAGTTCAAAGCAAATGGACTGAGTAGGTGTTATTTACTTTGGGTCAAGTTGCACTGACATATTGTAAAGAAATAATGCTAAATATGCACAGACATTTTGTTCTAAAGATACATGTTGTTGCACTAGGTTTGTACCACCATGATCCATGTGATAGTTTCATTAACTCTGGCAGAAAACTAGGTTCATGGAATATTGCCAAATGATGGCACTCCTGAGAATGCCTGAGACACAGGAAAAATAAACCTTCCACAGAGTTCTCTTGAGGTTTAATAGAAAGTAAACACCACAGAGCACATATATAAGACATTAAGTGCCCAAGACGCTGAAAATTAAGTGTCCCTGAAAATACATGAAGGAATATACTCATGTATAAAAAATATTTAGCACAGTAATACGTGGTAATGGCTTAATCAATGTTAGCTGTTAATAGCAGTAGTTCAGTGATAGGTATATAGTGAAGAAAAATACTGAACTGATAATCAAGGAAGCTGAGTTAGTTCTGGGACTATGCTACCCAACAAATAACTAATTAGTTGACCAGCCTTCAGATTATGAAACACTCTAGTCCTGGGTATCCTCATTTATAAACAGAAATGAGGGAATTCAGATAATCTCTAAATTCCCTTCCAGTTCCAAAAATCTATAACTCCATGATGAGTTTGGTTTCAAGCCTCATCAACTGAGAGAAAGATGATACTACTGACAGAAATAAAAATCTCAAAACAACCTACTGGAAATGTCTAGATGTTGTAGGTAGTCTGTAATTAAAGTACACAGATTATCACTATTTGTTATGCTGTAATTATCCTAACATGCCACATGATTATATTATCAAATAACTTAAGTAGCCAGCCTTTCAAATAAAATATATATGTTGAATAACTATTTACAGCTCATCTCCTAAAGCTTTCTTCCAGGATTATCAGCTTGTGACTTTAATACCACATTTATATCTTATTTAATTGTCAATTCTATTGGAAAACAAAAACAAACAACAACAACAACAAAGAACTCTGCCAATGCAGAAACCCAAAACACCTGACAGCAAGAATCCAAGGAACTAATAAAATGATATTCTTTAAGGAAAACAAATGTAATTACAAAAGTATTTTAAACATACTCTCAGCAGATTTCCTAATATTATTACTAAAAATAGGAAAACCAGGCATATGCCTCCTTTTAATGGGTTATATTGTGTCCCCCTCCCCCCCAGTATGTCCAAGTCTTAACAGTTAATCTCAGCACCTGTGAATGTGACCTACATTAGGGTGGGCCTTAAATCTATGACTGGTGTCCTTATAAGAAAAAGGGGAGGAAATTGCAGGTGCTAAAATGGAGCAGAAAGCCATAGGAAGACTTAGGCAGAGATTGGAGTTATGCTGTCACAAACCGGGGAACTCTGGGAGCCACCAAAAGCTGGAAGAAGAAAGGAAAGATTTTCCCTGAGAGCCTTCGCAGGGAACATGACCCAGCCAATACTTGATTTCATACTTCTTGCCTCCAGAATTGTGAGAGAATACGTTTTTGTTGTTTTAAGTCACCCCATTCATGGTAATTTGTTACATCAGCCCTAGAAAAATTAACACACCCCTTCTACCAAAAAAGGAAACTAAAATTTGTCAGAACCAATATAGAATCACTAGTGTTTAAAACAAAACAAAACAATCAACAAACACCCTGACAGAGCCAGGGAAGGCCATGAAGAGAGGGTTCTCGTACTTGTATGCCTGATAAGAAAACTGCTATCAAAGACCCTCCAAGAACCATGACTTGCACTATGCTCTCACAATTTTAAAGAAAAAAAACACTTTTGCAAGAACATCTTCTTAGTGGCCAGGTGGCTAGTGCCATATACATCCCTGCCCAGTCTCATTTTTGGTTAGTTGAGCCAATAAATTCCTGTTTTGCCCAGCCCCTTACAACTCCAATCCTGGCATCCATCTATCATCTTCTTGAAAATTCACCTAGACCCTCTTATTCAATTTAAAACTCTCTGTCAAATCACATTTCTCATCCATTAACATAATGTCCTTTTCTAAATCATTGTTATACAAGTAGTTCCCATCTATTTTTTTTTTTTAATCAGTGGGAAAAAATACAGTAAGTGCCAAAAATATAAATACACCTTTTAAGAAAGAAAAAACCTACCGAGCATAGTGGCTCATGCCTATAATCCTAGCACTTTGGGAGGCAGAGGTGGGTGGATTGTTTGAGCTCAGGAGTTCAAGACCAGCCTAAGCAAGAGAGAGACTTGGTCTCTAAAAATAGCCGTGCGCGTTGTGGTGGGCACCTGAAGTTCCAGCTACTCTGGAGGCTGAGGCAAGAGGATTGCTTGAGCCCGAGTTTGAGGTTGCTGTGCGCTATGATGCCACCACACTCTACTGGGAGCAACATAGTGAGACTCTGTCTCAAAAAAAAAAAAAAAAAAAAAGGTGGCTCGGCACCTGTGGCTCAACAGGCTAAGGCGCCAGCCACATACGCCTGAGCTGGAGGGTTCAAATCCAGCCCGAGGCTGCCAAACAACAATGACGGCTGCAACCAAAAAATGGCTGGACTTTGTGGTGGGCGCCTGTAGTCCCAACTACTTGGGAGGCAGAGGCAAGAGGCTCGCTTGAGCCCAGGAATTGGAGGTTGCTCTGAGCTGTGATGTCACAGCACTCTATCCAGGGTGACAGCTTGAGGCTCTGTCTCAAAAAAAAAAAAGGAAAACCCTGTATTAAAATTGTAATACTCGCATTACGTTTCACTTGTGCAATTACAAGAGATAGAAGATACAATATACAAGATAGAAAACATTATTGGATTATATTGAGTGTTACAATTTTAATAGTTTTTTCCTTCCTTAAAATGTGTATACATTTTTTGGCACTCTCTGTGTTGATTAAGCATCTGCCATGAGCAAGGTAACGAAGACACAGTGATAACTAAGACTCCAGGTGAATACCATTAAAATACATGTCTTAGCAAAATTAATGTAAAACTATTGCAAGTAATAAACATCTGGATCATAGTCAAACTATGACCTAAATCTCATCTAATTCTCACCAAAGCCTGATAGAAAGCTCAGAGAAGGTCCGTAATTATTACAAGCCTCTAGAGCTAATATATAGTGGAATCAAAACTTCAACCTACATTTTTTACTAAATCAGTTGTTTCAATTACCTGTGTTGTTTAAATTGAGAAAATATATATGCATCTTTACGGTTTTAAAGAATAACTCCCAATTCTCACTTTCCATTAGATTTTAATTTTCTACAAAGTTGCAACCTGATGTGTGGGTGGTTACAGAACTTTAATAGCTAAACTGAAACATAATCAGATCATTAAGCAACAGAGAAATGCCGCTTTCCAGCGGGATGGGGAGGAGGAGCGCGCGCGTGTTGAAGAGCGTCCCTCCGTGTGCGCAAGGCGCCTTGGGAGTTGTAGTCCGAGACCGAGTCCCGCCACCAGAAGCGCTAACTCCCTGGGACCCAATCAGCGGAGAATCATCTTGCTCTCCGCGCAGCGATTGGCTAGAAGTCAGCGACCGCCCGCCCCACGGGGCCGCCGCGCTGTCTCCAGTCAAGGCACTGGGAGCCCGGCGGAGTGCGGCAGTCTAGTGTGATCCAGGGGCCTGGCGTCCGCGATACGGCAGTGCTGCAATGGCAGAACCGCAGCCCGCCTCCGGCGGCCTCACAGACGAGGCCGCCCTCAGTTGCTGCTCCGACGCGGACCCCAGCACCAAGGTGGGCGCAGGACCTTATTCTCTCGCGTCAGGGCCTCGCGCGGGGCGGCTGTGCTCTCAGGAGGGACCCCGGGTCTCAGCCCCATCCAGCCGCGAGGCAGATTCGCCGGCCTTGGGCGGACGAGAATGGGCTGGGAAGAGGGCCAGCGGTGTCCTATGGGGTGATCAGTGGGGGCCGGAAAGAATGGTAGTTTCAAAGACTGTGACTTTATTTGAATTAACTTGTTTATTTCGAGACGCTAGCTGAAAGCCCAGGTATCCCAGGATTGGGTTCCTCGTCTGAGTGTGCGTGTTCCACAGGTCAATTTCCAAGGCCCTTGAGAAAAGCAGTTTCAGAATTCCCAGTAGTAGTTCAAAGGTCCCTGCCCACGCCTGCCCCGCACCGCTTAAATCATTTTCAGTTACCACCCTAACTCCAGGATTAACTCCTCCAAAGTAGTTTGCACGAAGTTTAACTGTGCTCTGAATTTCGCTTTTGCTTGACTGTTGCTCAAGACTACACCTCTTCCCTCCGTGTGTGTGGTGGGCCCCAGGAGAGAAGATTACAGCATCATGGAGATTAGACCTGAAAAGAATTAGAAATTCTTTCTCTGACCCTCTCGTTTTACAGTAGCGACCCAGTAAGAGGAAGAATGCCTTGTTGCATATGAAGAATCGCTTAAAAACATGTCTGTACTAAGTCAGTGTAACTCACTCAGGTGTGGTCCCTGTACACACAGACATAGCAACCGCTGAGGGAGGTTATACCATCAGTCAAGTCATCGGTGTCAGTAAATGCTTTTGTATTTATACACTTGACTTCATTGTTTGCAAATTCCTTGGAGATTGAACAGTGCTTTTTGAAGACCTGGGAGAGGCAGATTGGTAATTAAAGACTTTGATCCTTGCTTTCTCTTTGCCTTGTCAAAAACTTTGACTAGCACCTGGTACTTAGCTTAGGAAAAATATTAGTTACTGCAAAATTAAGAGGAAAGGAAAACAATTCCCACTTACACTCATTTCATTTGTATAGCGTTAATGTTAATACCTAGTTATTTCATGTAAGTTTAATCTTTCAATGTAAATTAATTTCTCAAATAACTGGGGATTTTATGTAATGGGCTATTTCAAACAAAGATTCTAGGGGATCTTTATAAAGTATATTAAGTATGTATTCATGCATTTTTTTAAAATTAAATCATAGCTGTGTACATTAATGCAATTTGGGGTACAATGTACTAGTTTTATATACAATTTGACATACTTTCATCAAACTGGTTAACATAGCCTTCACAGCATTTTCTTAGTTATTGTGTTAAGATATTTATATTCTACCCTTAGTAGATATAACCCTTGTAAAATGCATGGTAGGTGTGGTCCCACCAATTACCTTCCCTATGCATCCATGCATCTTAATTTACATTCCATGTTATCTAAATTTCTCTTGATGATCTGGAGTAATCATTTTCAGTAATTTTGGCAGTAAAAATACCATGTGAAGACATAAAATGGATTACATAATAGTAAATAGCTAGTAAACATTGAGTGTGCCAGGCCCTGGCTTGGTGTTTTAAATTCTAACAATAACCTTATGAGGAGGGAATAATTATTATCTCTATTTTACAAATAAGGACATTCAAACACAAAAGTGTTGAATGACTTGTTCAGGGAAGAACCCATACTCCCAACCTCCACCCTATTCTGCTTCTGGGATACTGATTTCAGCAGTAATTTCGGAATTTGCCAGGAAAGGAGGGAGGGAAAAACAATGAATTAAATTCAGTTTGATCACGTGACACATTTACATTATATATAAAGAACATGGTAGGTACTTCAAGGAGTAATGGTATAAACAAGATGAGGTCCTCTCCACTCACTAAACATACACCAGCTCTAATATATGATGGCCTTGGAATTAATATGCTCTTGAAATTATAAAGCACACTGGGAACACAGAGGAAGTAGAGGTTTTCAAAGATAGTATCAATAGTGTAGTGTGTACATAGAGTATTTGGAGCCTCAAGACCAACATTTGAATTGCTACTTCTGTCATTGGCTGCTTGGTTGAGTTTGTAAAAGGAGCATAAAGATATCCTAGAGAGCCGCTATCAGGATAAAGTGAAATGAACTAAACTATGTTAGTTAACTATGTTTATGTTCTCTAAACTCCAAGTATTGGCACAATTCAAGCATGTATTTCGGCTGTGGGGATCAGGGCATGCATCAAACAGAAGGTGGTACTGGGCCCATGCCTTGAAAGATAGGTGGGATTCCAGCAGACAGAGTACATGGAGGGTTAAACAGGTTGAGGAAACATTTTAGCAAAATGGCAGAAAGATGCAATGCAGGTCATGTCCTGGAGTAGAGGTGGGGAACCTAGGGCCTTAAGTCTACTTGTGGCCTTCTAGGTCCCAGAGTGAGGCCTTTTGACTGAATCCAAATTTTACAGAACAAATCTAGATCTAGAAGGCCACAGGTTCCCCACCCCTATTGGGTTAGTTAAATATTTTTAGGTGAAGTTCAGATTATCAAAACAGCAGTGGAGAAGGCTAACATAGGATGTTGGGGCTAGATCTTGGAGAGAGCTTTGAATGTCACATCTAAGGAAATTAGATTTTTATATAGGCAGTGAGAAATGATTTAGGAATTTGAAATATTCTGTAAGGTAGATGGGAAGGCTCCAATTCTGGAGGTGACGAGACCACTTAAACTCTTCTAGAGGGTGAGATAAACAATAAGGATCTCATTTGGAAAGGAGAGCGCAACAGTGGCAGAAAGTATAACTCATTTATTGATTATTTGCATCTTCCTTGTGAAGGAAGACCAAAGAATATACAGCTATACCACATCTTTAGCAATAGTACTTGGCTTACTTTCTTCAAAAGCCCAAATTCTCCTTGTAAGTCAGTGGTTCTCAACCTTCCTAATGCCATGGCCCTTTAATACAGTTCCTGTGGGTCGTGACCCACAGGTTGAGAACCACTGTTCTAATTAGTAATCTGAAGATCATTCCTTTTACTGTCTTTGTTAGTGTTCTTTTAATGTCCATGGTGTTGCCATTATTTCTACAGTACCAATATCTGCTTTCATATCATTCTATTTATGTGTATAGAAAGGTAGTTTTTTGTGTTTTTGTTTTGTTTTTTGGTACAGGGCCCCCATCCCCTCTGGTAAGATGTGAGAGTCACAGAAAACTTTCAATGTTGGTAACACTTGAGCTGGGCTTTAGCAAATACAAAGGAAGGACCTGAAAGAGTTAGATGCAGGAGTAGGGAAAGTAGAGAATGAAAAAGAGGAAGAAAGACAAAAGCCAGATGGGTGACTGACTAACCTAGGCTGTTCTCTAGAAAGAATCATAGTAAAATAAAGGCACAATAACATCAGAGAACTGAGTCAGATAATATAATGAGAGTGAAGTTATTGGCAATGAGAGTAGAAAGAAGGTTGCATAAAACAATGATTGGACTACTCAAAAAAATATGAAAATTCCATTATATTCATTTGTTTTTCTCACCCTGTAAAGATTTCTATTTGGTAATTGTATTTTGTAATATATATATTATACCAGTATTGTACGTGTAGATAATTGAAATACTATGTGTAGGGTAGCCCCTGTGGCTCATCGAGTAGGATGCCGGCCCCATATACCGAAGGTAGCAGGTTCAAACCTGGCCTCGCAGAACTGTAAAACAGAAAAATAGCCGGGTGCTGTGGCAGGTGCCTGTAGTCCCAGCTACTCAGGAGACTGAGGCAAGAGAATCGCCTGAGCCCAGGAGTTGGAGGTTTCTGTGAGCTTTGTGATGCCATGGCATTCTACCAAGGGTGATAAAGTGGGACTCTGTCTCTATTAAAAAAAAAAAAAAGAAAGAAAGAAAAAGAAATACTATGTGTTTTTTGGAGGTACATTTTTTTTAAGTGCTAAGGGTATAAAATAGAAAATGTTTAAAATGGGTGGGATGCAGTGACTCACGCCTGTAATCCCAGCACTCTGGGGAGGCCAAGGTGGGCTGATCACCAGAGTTCACGAGTTCAAGACCAGCCTACGCTAGAGCAAGACTCCATCCCTAAAAACAGCCAGGCATTGTGGCAGTCGCCTGTAATCCCAGCTGCTTAGGAGGCTGAGGCAAGAGAATCGCTTGAGCCCAAGAGTTGGAGGTTGCTATGAGCTATGACACCAGAGCACTCTACCGAGAGTGACGAACTGAGATTTTGTCTCAAAAAAAAAAAAAAAGTGTGAAGTGATCAAATTGGGTGGCAGTAATAAAATATGATGTTAGAAAAGTATACGGCAATCATATCTGTCTGCTTGCTTTTGGGACTTTTTCCCAATTTGTCACAGTCTGACATAGATTGAGTGAGGGAAGCAAAACTTACAGGAAAGAAAAAAAATGTATCCCCTCATATTGTACATCAACCAGGTACTCCAGTCACACAGTAAAATGATCTTGTTCCCCTCAGGATATACTGAAGTAGTTGAAAAGATTTTTTTGTTACTGTTGTTGCCTTAAGTAGAGGACATGATTGATGGCCTTTTGATTTATCCTGGAAATAGACATATAGTAACCAAACACACTACTAACCTATTGTGAGGGGCAATTGTATAAAGTATTTTTGGAGATTTCTACTTCTAACAAGATGGAGTAGGAAGACTTTTCTCTATTGCTCCTACTAAGTACAATTGAAAACTCTGGGCATGATATATGTGTTATTACAGCTCACAACCTTGCCTCAGCCTCCCAAGTAGTTGGGACTACTGGCATGCACCACAATACCCAGCTAATTGTTCTAGTATTAGTAGAGAGCTCTTGCTCAGCCTGGTCTCAAACTCCTGAGCTCAAGCAGTCTTCCCCCTCGGCCTCCCAGAGTGCTGAGATTACAGGTGTTAGCCACCTCAACCAGTGGAAAAGATCATTTTTAAAAGTCAGGAAATATGGGCTTGGTGCCTGTGGCTAAACAGGCTAAGGTGCCAGCCACATACACCTGAGCTGGCGGGCTCCTGTAGTCCCAGCTACCTGGGAAGCGGAGGGAAGAGACTCGTTTGAACCTAGGAATTGGAGGTTGCAGTGAGCTGTGATGCCATGGCACTCTATCCAGGGTGACAGCTTGAGGCTCTGTCTCAAAAAAAAAAGTCAGGAAATACAGAAAACCATTCATTTTTGTTTTGTAGGAGGGATGGTTAACAAACCCTTTCACCTTTTATGAGAATTTGACTTTGGTTAACTCTCTGGTTCTGTTTCCCAGGAAACAATGAAAAGTGGTGTTTTGTAATTTTGCTTATGGTAAAAATAACCATGACAATTTTGCTTATGGTAAAAATAACTCAATTGGCATATTGCATCTGGAGAGAAAGAATTATAAACACCTGATAGGAAGCCAGTGACTCTTATCACTATCCCTGGTGGAGATTCTGGAAGCTATGCTTATGGAGTTACTTCTAGAGATACAGGCTCCTGACAGGACTTTGTATACTAGGGTGATTCTCATACCTGATGTGGATCTTCTCTCTCCACCTGAGTTATGTAGACTCCTGAATGTTTTGATTTATCCTGAAAATAGACATACAGTAACCAAACACACTCATAACCTATTGTGAGGGGCAATTGTATAAAGTATTTTTGGAGATTTCTACTTCTAATGAGATGGAGTTGGAAGACTTTTCTCTATTGCTCCTACTAAGTACAACTGAAAACTCTGGGCATAATATATGAAACAAATATAGGAAGATTCTGAAAGGTGGTGGAAGAAGGCTGAGTGGTGATGAGGGGGAGGGATTTTTGATTTATTTTGGCTTCATATAACTCAGAGTTGAAGCTGAAGAACCTAGCAACCTGGAAATGCCAGTGGATGCAGACCAAAAAAAAAAAAAAAAAGCCGACTGTAAGTCTGCTGTCTCTAACTACAGGACTAGGAATTGGGGGTAGTGTTTCCTGGCAAGACAGAAAACTTTCAGGCAATAACTTCTCGACTCCAACCAACCACCACAGAAAAAATTGGCCTCAGCCCTACCCCTGCCAGGAAAAACTGAGTGGGGAACTTAGACTTTCACCTGAATGCTATAATAAGATGCCCAACCTTCCCTTGCCAGGATGACGTCAAGGAATGCTGAGTAGGAAGGTAGGGCTTTCATGCTGCTAGGCTTTTCCCCATTGCCATATCAGTGGAAACACATGAGAAACCTGAAATTCTACCTCAACCTAGCAGTGGAAATATTTTAAGATGGTTATAAATGGGAGAGGATGAAAAGATTTAGAGGCCAGGCACAGTGGCTCACACCTGTAATCCTAGCTCTCTGGGAGACCTAGGTGGGTGGATTGCCTGAGCTCAGGAGTTTAAGAGGGACCTGAACAAGAGTGAGACCCCATCTCTGCCAAAAAAAAAAAAAAAAAAAAAAGTTAGAAAACCTAGTGGTGCATACCTATAGTTACTCTGGAGGGTGAGTAAGAGAATTGCTTGAGCCCAACAGTTTGAGGTTGCTATGAGCTATGACAACACCATGGCACTCTACCGAGAGCAGGAAAGTGAGACTGTCTCCAAAAGAAAAGAAAAAAAAAAGGATTTAAAGAGAGGTAAGATTTTTCACTCTTCCTTCAAGGTGATAAAATGATGCTACCGAGTGACTGTGATAAGTACATACACGTAATACCTAGAGCCACCACTCAAAAAGCTATACAAAGAAATAAATGCAATAGATAAAATTGCACTGTAGATAAAATTGAATTTTAAGAATGTTTCAGTGACCCATAGAAAGGAAAAAAAAAAAAAGGAAGAACAGGAAACAAAGCAAAAATGAATAAAATGGCCCTAGAACATTAAAGCAGAGATTGACAGAGTATATTGAAAACTATGCCCCAGCTGTTTACATAAAAGTCACTGGTATATTCAAAGTAAAAAGAAGGAAAAGATATATCATGCAGACAATGGCTTTCTTATTATCAGATAAAGTAGACTTAAGAGCAAAAAAAATTACCAGACATGGAGGAGTACATTATATAATGATAAATGTTGTGCTTGACCAAGAAGACATAACAATCATAAATGCATGTAATCAAGCAACAGAGCTATAAAACACATGAAGCAAAAACTGATGTAACTGAAAAAAATAAAAAAATACAATTGGACACTTCAAAACTCTTCTTTCAATAATCGATAGATCTAGACAAAATTAGCAAGGATATAGAATAACTCAACCTCAACAAACAAGATCTAATCACTATCTACAGAATGCTTTGCCCAACAAGAGCAGAATACTCCTTTTTTCAAGTGTTCACAGAACATATACCAGAGTAGGTCATGCCCTGGGTCTTAAAACCAACTTCAGTAAGTGTAAAAGAATTGAATCATACAATTCTTAAGTCACAATGTGTTTTTCACCACAATAGAATTAAATAGGAAATCATTAGTAAAAATATAACAGGAAAATATCCAAATACTGGAAAACCAAGCAACATACCTCTAAATCAGTGGTTCTCAGCCGTCCTAATGTCTCACCCTTTTAATATAGTTCCTGTGGGTTGCCACCCACAGATTGAGAACCGCTGCTCTAAATAAATAATCTATGGATCAAAGATGAAGTCTCAGGAATTTTTTTTTTTACATACTGAGACAGAGTCTCTCTTTTTTGCCCTCAGTAGAGTTGCCATCGCCTCACAGCTTACCAACCTCAAACTCTTGGGCTTAAGCGATTCTCTTGCCTCAGCCTCCCAAGTAGCTAGGACTACAGGCACCTGCACTACACCTGGCTATTTTTTTTTCTGTTGCACTTGTCATTGTTGCCTGGCTGACCGGGGCTGGGTTCAAACCTGCCAGTCTCAATGTATGTGGTTGGTGTCATAAATACTTTGCTATGGGCACAGAGCCAGTCTTAGGAAATTTTTTAAAAGACATTGAACCGAATAAAATGAAAAGGAATCTCAGCTAAAACAATGCAAAGAGGTAAATTTGTAGCACTGAATGTGAACATTTTATTTATTTATTTATTTATTTATTGTGAGTTTTGGCTGGGGCTGGGTTTGAACCTGCCACCTCCGGCATATGGGGCTGGTGCCCTACCCCATTGAGCCACAGGTGCTGCCCAGAATGTGAACATTTTAAAGGAGTAAATGCCTCAAATCAATAATTTAAGTTACCTCCTAAGAACCTAGAGAAAAAAAGCAAAATATTCCTAAAGGAAACAGAAGGAAGGAAATACTAAAGGGCAGAAGTCAATGAAATTGAAGGGATAATCAGTGAAACAACTGGTTCTTTGAAAAGACTAAGCATTGACAAACCTGTAGCAAGACTGACAAAAAAAGAAGACACAAACTACCATTGAAATAAGGGATACCACTACAAACCTTCATCCGAAAGATACAGGAATACTAAAAAGAGCTCCACGTATGTAATTTCAACAACTATCAAATGGAAAAATTCCTTGCAAAACTATCATATCTCACCCAACATGAAATAATTGGGACAGTCCTGTATGCAAGAAAATTGAATTTAGAATTAATAAACTTTAAAAAAAGATTATCTTCAGACCCCGGTGATTTCATGGGAGAATTCAACCAAATGTGAAAGAAGGAGGATTAGTATCAATTATACATAGTCCTTCCAAAAATTTGAAGTGAACACTTCTTAATTCATTTTATAAAGCTAGTATTACTCTAATACTAAAACCAGATGAAAACAATACAAAAAAAGCTGTAGATCAGTATCTTGAACCAATGTAAAAATCCTTGACAAAATTTTAGCAAATAGAATTCAGCAATATATTTTTAAAAGTATATACTCTGAATGAGAGGAGTTTATTCCAGGGATAGAAGGCTGGTTCAATATTCAGAAATCAATCAGCATAATCTACTATATTAAGAGGGTAAAGAAGAAAAATCACATGATCAGTTGACACAAAAATGGCATGTGACAAAATTACTCATTTGTGGGCCAGGCATAGTGATTCATGTCTGTAATCCTAACTCTAGGAGGCTGAGGTGGGAGGATCACTTGAGCTTAGAAATCAGAGACCAGCCTGAGCAAGAGCGAGACACTGTGTTTACTAATAATAGAAAAACTAGCCAGCATTGGGTCTGGTGCTTGTAAGTCCCAGCTACTGGGGATACCAAGGCAACAGAATTGCTCAAGAGGTTGCTATGAGCTATGACACCACAGCACTGTTACCAAAGACAACAGACTAAGACCCTAAAAAAACTATAGCTAATATTACCTTAATGGTGTGCTTTCTCCCTAATTTTGGTAACAAGGCAAGGGTGTCTGCTTTTACTACTCTTACCTGACATAGTGTTGGAAGTTCTAACAAGTGCAATAAGGCAAGAAAAGGAATAAAAGGCATATAGATGGAAAGAAAGAAGTAAACTGACCCTATTTTTCAGAAGACATGATTACCTACATAATCCTAAGAAAGCTGTAAAAAATTGCTAGAATTAATAAGTGAGTTCAGCAAAATTATAGGATACAAAATAAACTACAGATATCAATTGTGTTTCTTTATAGTTCTTTATAGCAAAGAACACATAGGCCCAAAATTAAAAATACATTGCCATTTACAATTACTCCACAAAATGAAATATTAGATATATATCTAATAAACATTTACAAGACATGTATACTGAAAACTGCAGTGAGGATGAAAGAAATCAAAGGTCAAAGTAAATGAGACATAGTGTGTTCATGATTGGACAGCATAGTAAGGATGTCATGTCTCCCTAAATTGATGTATATGTTTAACATAATCCCTATCAAAATTTTTCAGATATAGGTAAGAAATTTAAAGTTTATATGGGAGATAAAGAATCTAGAAAAACAATTTTAAAAAAGAATAAAATGGGAAAATCCTTCTACCTGGTTTTAAGACATTTTATAGCTGCAGTGAGCATTGCTTTGTGGTTTTGGCAGAATAATAGAAACTTAAATCAGTGGAACAGAATAGAGAACCCAGAAATAGACCAACACTAATAATTCATGCAGCAGATTTTTTTTTTTTTTGAGACAGAGCCTCAAGCTGTCACCCTGGATAGAGTGCAGTGGCATCACAGCTCACAGCAACCTCCAATTCCTGGGCTTAAGTGAGTCTCTTGCCTCCAGCTCCCAAGTAGCTGGAATTACAGGCACCTGCCACAACGCCCAGCCATTTTTTGGTTGCAGCCATCATTGTTGTTTGGCAAGCCCAGGCTGGTTTCAAACCCGCCAGCTCAGGTGTACGTGGCTGGTGCCTTAGCCCGTTGAGCCACAGGTACGGAGCCCATGCAGCAGATTATTGACAGAGATGCAAAGGTAGTTCTGTGGAGACAATGTGAACAAAATGCCTCTGAAAAGAAATTTGGAGGAAAGATTTTATTCCAGTGAACAGTTTGCAAACTGAGGAGATGTAGCTTTCCATGTAAAAGCCTTGTGAATTTCAGAGAACAAAAGCTTGGGTTTATATTAAGAGTTTCCACCTAGGTCTGTTTATGCAATTGAAGTCAATCTTGCTTATTTCTGATTGGTCAGTGTAGCTGAGTTCGCGTTAGTTGGTACAAAGAACCCTGTTTGGTTGATACAGGTGAGTTCTGATTGGTTGGTTCAAACAATGTAATCCGAGAAGAGGAAACTGTGAAAGTTCCAAAGTTAAAGTTAAACAGAAGTGAGATTTCTGGGAATGCAACCTCTAGTTAGCAAATGGCTAGTTAGCTGTATTTGAAGTTATGCCTAATTTGTCACTCAGGATCCATGTTGAAGAACTGACTCTTTTAAGTTCACAGAAGGATAGTCTTTTCAACAAATGGTGCTGGAGCAATTGGACATCTCCAGTTTTACCCAAGTCTCATACCTTATATGAAAAAAATCATTTAGAGGTGCTTAAAGCATCTTTCCCTGTCCCATTCTTACAGTTTCATTAGTATTGTATTATAAGCAGTTATGACATGCATCTATGATTATACCTTTAAAGTTGTCTCAGTAGTTTTGAGTTCATTAAATTTGGAGAATGAACCCCCTCCTCCCAAAAAACCCTGATTATTTCTATTATACTTTTTAATAAGTCAAAGGAGCAAATCTTTGTCATTCAATAGCCAAAGATAAGAACCAAATATAACTTAGGCATAAAAGATACCTTTTATTTCTCCAAATTTAGAACATGATAAGGAAATGACAGAATTAAGAATTGTCAGATGAAACAAGATAAGAATGTAAGTCTTTGCTTGGCGCCTATGGCTCAAGCGGCTAAGGCGCCAGCCACATACACCTGAGCTGGCAGGTTCGAATTCAGCCTAGGCCACCAAATAACAATGATGGCTACAACCAAAAATAGCCCAGCATTGTGTTGGGTGCCTATAGTCCCAGCTACATGGGAGGCAGAGACAGGAGAATCACTTGAACCCAGGAGTTGGAGGTTGTTGTGAGCTGTGATATCACCACACTCTACCCAGGGCGACAGCTTGACGCTCTTGTCTCAAAAAAAAAAAAAAAAAGAATGTAAGTCTTAACTATTTGAACACAAGATTTATTTTAAACAATATTTTTTTTATTAAATCATAAACACATAGATCATGTATACATTAATGCATTTATGACATACAATGTGCTGATTTCATATAGAATTAGGAATACATACATCACACTGGTTAATATATACCTCATCTCATTTACTTAGTTATTGTGTTAAGACATTTATACTCTATACTTAAAAGATCCAACATGTACCCTTGCATTATGCACCATAGGTGTGATCCTACCATTCACCCTCCATCCATCTGGCCTTCTCCCTCCCTTCCCATCTTGGGCCAAGTGTGAGTGATTGTAAATTGGTTTCATAATAGTACTGAATACACGGGATATTTTTTCTTCCATTCTTGAGATACTTTACTAAGAAGGATATGTTCCAGCTCCATCCATGTAAACATAAAAGAGGTAAAGTCTCCATTTTTCTTAAGGCAGCATAATATTCTGTGGTATACATATACCACAATTTATTAATCCATTCATGGGTCGATGGGCACTTGGGCTTCTTTCATGACTTGGCTATTATAAATTGAGCTGCAAAGAACAATCTGGTGCAAATATCTTTGTCATAAAGTGTTTTTGGTCTTTTGGATATACACTTAGTAGAAGAATTGCAGGATCAAATAGCAGATCTACTTTTAGATCTCTGAAATATTTCTTTCCAAAAGGAACGTATTAGCTTGCATTCCCACCAGCAGTGCAGAAGTGTTCCCTTTTCTCCACATCCATACCAACATCTGTATTGGGATTTTGTTATGCACGACAGTCTTATGGGAGTTATAAGATACCTGATGGTGTTTTTGATTTGCATTTCTTTGATGATTAAAGAGGATGAGCATTTTTTCATGTGTCTATAGGCCATGCACCTATCTTCAGAGAAGCTTCTGTTCAAGTCCCTTGCCCACAATGAAATAGAATTACTTGTTCTTTTCTTTTTAATAAGTTTGAATTCTCTGTGGATTCTGGTTATCAAACCTTTATTAGAAGCATAATCTGAGGGAGGAGCTGGAAGATGGCGGCAGAGACGGTCCCATAGCCCATCTTCCCCGATCAGCAGGTGAGAGGGTGGGAGCTCTGGATCTTTCCCCGTGTGAACTATTGGAGTGGATGGGCAGCTGGAGATGCACAACGATTAGGTGGATTGTTGTATTTGAAATATAGTTCATAACCGCAGAAACTGTTGTAAACTGTTTCCCCCTGCCCGGCAGAGGGGCAGCCGGCCCCTCCTACAGGGAGGACAGCAGGTTGCAACTCACAAGACCTAATTGGAGAAAATTCCACTGAAGCGTGGATCTCAGAGTTTGACAACCAGAAAGGAGTGCTGTTAGGATCCATGGAGACCCGGGCAGCCCTTGCGTGAGCCGAAGGGACCGGACTCTGTCGGACAGACATATTGGAATGTCCAAAATGGCGAGCACCTTTTCCCCTGATCATTGAGAGTAGGTGACTCATCAGCGCTATACTAGGTGGGGACCCTGGTGAAGCCGGACTGAACAGGGGGCAGGGATTCTGGGGTGTGGAAAAAACACTTTGAACCGTGGAAGTTGGCGAAGAAGGCCCCCAAGCACTTTAGCTGGAGAAAAAGCGGCAGTTCAAAGTGGCAGCAACAGCCCCAAGGGACCTCCCTCCCCTCCAGCCGCCACTGCCATTGCGAGCAGTGGCCACAGCAACCACCGCCACTGCCACCATGAACCGCAGCCACCGCAAGCCCCTCTCCCACAGCCGCCACGAGCCCCTCTCCTGCAGCCACCGGGAGCCCCTCCCCCGCGGCCACTGCGAACTCCTCTCTCTCAGCCGATCCCTGTTGCCGGACTGCGAGAGAGTGGGAGGGCAGAGCGGAGAGTTTTGGGACTACTCGTGCACCAAAGTTGGAGGTCGAGAGTTGGGGGTCCGATGGGAGTGTTGATTGGAGCTGAGCACCCAAAATAAAGCACCTTTTCCAACGCAAACAAGCAGAGAAACTCCAAAAATGGCAACTGGCAAGATAGTGTGGCTTCCATAGTAACATTATAATCGATGAATCACATATAAGCCTGAGAACCATTCACAGCACCATCTGGTGTCCACAAAGTATATTGCATTATAAATTAATTCCACTTAAGTTGACATCAACAGCATACATAAAGACCTTTATTTCTATATATATACAAGAACAATATTTTTGAGGTTTTTTTTTTTTTTTTTTTATAACCTTCTCTTGGAGGCACCAATGATAAATAATTCTTTATTTCACTTTCTTTTCTTAGGCTATGTTTATTATCTTCTATTCTCAATTGTACATTTCTTCTTCCTCTCCCGTGTTAATTTCTTTGTTCTCTTTCCCCTTCCTCTTCTTCCCTTCTTATAGCTTCTAAGAGTGCTTATATCATATTTGTTAGAGGCTTTTCTTCTTCTCTTTTCTCAAGTATTTTATAAGAATCATTTTTATTATAGAATTCTTTTTTTTTTTTCTTCTTAGCTGTTGGTCTTTGGTTGTTTGTTATGTTTTGTTTGTATGTCGATGTTTCTGACTGTGGG
>CAUYON010166873.1:0-20104 GCA_963573935.1 Arctocebus calabarensis
AAAAAAAAATAGATAGGATTTATGTACTGTATCACCTTTTTAAAATCCAAAAATTTCTGCATTCTTTTTTTTTTTTTGAGACAGAGCCCCAAGCTGTCACCCTGGATAGAGTCTGTCACATCACAGCTCACAGCAACCTCCAATTGCTGGTCTCAAGCGAGTCTCCTGCCTCCGCCTCCCAAGTAGCTGGGATTACAGGCACCTGCCACAATGCCCGGCCATTTTTTGGTTGCAGCCGTCATTGTTGTTTGGCGGGCCGGGTGGGATTCGAACCCGCCAGCTCAGGCGTACGTGGCTGGTGCCTTAGCCCATTGAGCCACAGGTGCCGAGCCAATTTCTGCATTCTTTTTTTTTTGCTTTTATTTCAGCTGTCTTTTACTTTTCTTAGTTTCCTTGTTTTTGTTTGTTTTTCCATTGTCCTTCCTTGTAATGATGCGCGGGCTGGTTGCCGCCCAAGTAGCTGGGATTACAGGCGCTCACCACAATGCCCGGCGGTGTTCTTTCCTGGTGGTTGAGACGGGTCTTTTCTCTGGCTCACTCATGCTTATGCTGATCTTAAACTGTGAGCACTGGAAATCCACCCACCTCGGCCTCCCACAGCTCTGGGATTACAGACGTGAGTCACCATGCCCAGCCCAATTTCTGCATCCTTAAACACAGCAGCACTGAGAGTTTCAGATAAGAGACTGCATCTGTGCTAAAACCTACTTCAGGCTGAGAGTGGAACTTTGGGAGGCTGAGGTAGGAGGATTGCCTAAGACCAGGAGTTCAAGACCAGCCTGGGCAACATAGTAAGACATTGTCTCTACAGAAAAACAAGTTTAGCCAGGCATGGTGGTGGGCACCTGTAATTCCTTCTACTGGGGAGGCTGAGGCAAGAGGATTGCTTGAGCCCAGGAGCTGGAGGCTGCAGTGAGCTATGACTGCACCACTGCACTCCAGCCTGGGCAACAGAGCAAGACTCTGTCCCAAAATAAAAAGCCAACCTCAGACCCTAAAATAGCAGTGGAAGTTTTATTAAACCCTTTACTGTGAGAAAGATAAGAGGTAAGGGAGACCGAGAGGGGCTGAGAAGTCTACTATCTTCCAGATATCACTGGATTCTTAAATTTGAGAAGCTGCTAATTCCACTTCTCAAAAGAAAATTACGACAGTAAGCCTTTCAATTCAGAGGAATTTTATGAGCAATTATTTCACCAAACCCTGGGAACTTCTGGAGTCAACAGGAATATTGTCTTACATTCAGACATCAGAGGAAAGCCTACCAGGAGATTTCAAATAAACCATCTCCAAAGCCAGTTTCCCACCCCTTCCATTCAGAAAGTCTCAACAACTCAATTCCTCACTGAACTTCGGAGTTAACCTCCAACAATGCTAAAGCGAAGAAGGCCGATGGGTGTTACTGGGGTGTTGATTGGGGTGTAATGCTAGTGCACCGACAGTAGCTGCTGAAGTGTTACAGCGAGAAGTCTGAAAACATCTCATCCGGGAAGAGACCGGACTCTGCTGTGCTTGTTCTGGCAGGTGGCAGAGACACATGGGCAGAGCCTGTGCCCTGCACAGAGAACGCTCACTTGCCCTGCTGCTCTGTCAAGAAACACCAAGTACTATATTTTAGAATACTCAGTTAGGGCCAGGAGACAGACTCCTTTGTCAATCTCTCTGCATTGCCAAGAGCCTAAAGGAAATCCTAGAAAACTCATTTATTTGTCAGTCCAGGAAAAATACGACTGCAAACACAGTGTAGAGAGCAAAGCTAGAACTCACCACACTGTGGCTTCTGCACGAGCGTCAGGGCGCCCACGAGACCACAGTGCGTAAGTGGCCTGATTTGAAAAAGGAACAAATGGGGCGGGTGTGAGATGAGCACCAACTTATCGGGGAGCCCTGCTCCGGGCTGCTTCCAGGGGCAGCCATTTTTACAGCAGAACCATGCAATATACCATCAAACCATGCACTGGTAACTGAAAGAAAAGCTTGTAAGTACCTTGCCAACAGAGAGAGGCAAAGAAACCGCCTTGCCCGAAGTGCCTGGGGTTGTCTGGAGGGATGTCTATTGGAGCCTGCCCTGGAAGAGAAAAGGCCGAGCAGTGTCCGTGAAACACAGAGGTCGGTCAGCGTGGCAGGAGCAGGAGCCCGTCCTGACGGAGCCTACCTCCGAGGGCCACCGTGTCCTGGTGCTCCTGGTGAGATGAGAAGAGGATGCTGGGGTTGACGTCCTTAGCGCAGTGATGCTCCCAGGGCGGGGTCAGGTCTGTGACTTTGTCGTGGGGCTGCAGCTCCACATCCAGCGTCACCTGAAATAGCTGAGGGTATTTCTCTGGTACGTCACAAGCATCTAACTCCGGCCTGCAGAGGGATTCAAAAATAACAAGGTTAGTGTAAAACAGCGACATCAGCAGGGTGTTCAGCACAGAAAGTGCTGTGGGCTCACTCTCAGGGCAATGCTGAGACACGTTCTTGGGAAGACTCACTCATACCCAAGCAAGTTACTTTACTTTTCTGAGCTTCAGATTCCTCATCCGAACAAAAAGGAGACTAATCCCTGCTCCAAGAATTGGTCAAGTTCAAAAGTGAGGGGAGAAAATAAATAAAAATAAATGAAATAAAAAAAATAATTTGGATGCTACTGCATCTAGAAAGCAGGGTTGACCAGGCCTGGTGGGCCACGTCTGTGATCCCAGCACTTTGGGAGACTGAGGCAGGAAAATCCTTTGGGCTCAGGAGTTCAAGACCAGCCTGAGCAAGAACAAGACCCTGTCTCTACTAGAAATAGAAAAACTAGCCCAGTGGTGTGGCAGGTGCCTGTAGTCCCAGCTACTTGGGAGGCTGAGGCAGGAGGATCACTTGAACAAAGGGTTTGAGGTTGCTGTGAGCTATGATGACACCGCACTCTACTGAGAGTGACAGAGTGAGACCCTATCCTAAAAGAGAAAGACAGAGAGAGAGAAGGAAAGAGGGAAGGGGGAAGGGAAGGGGAGGTGAGAAGGAAAAGAAAAGAAAAAAAGAATAAGCAAGCAGGGCTGCTGGGTTAGCTGGTGTGCATTGGCATGGTCCAATTGGTTGTCAAAGTAGTGGGAAAGGACCACAGCTACCATCTTGAGCCCTTGGCTATCTCTCCCCCCATTCTGGTCCCAGCAGCCCCCACTATGTCCCCAGCTCCAGCCACCCCCCAAGTTCCTAGACCACACATCTGGCAGATGGATCCTCCAGACCCTGCTTCAGTGCCATGGCCAGGCGTCCCATCTGGTGTCACTGCCCCTGCCATAGCCCTGGCCACACTGCCGTCCCTGCTGGAAACCTGAGAGGACAGCAGACGCAGCGTGCTGGGTTCCTCTCTGCCCATTCTCGTCTCCTCACTCGGGATTTCAGACCTTTCTGTTACAAGTCTGTGATCGGTTTGTGCCTCTACAGACGAGCCACACCCAGCTGACAGATTCTCATGTGTCCAGCCAGTCTGTGGCACACCCTGTGGGCAGGACCACGCTGCAGCACAACCACGGCCAACATGTCCTGCTGCACTGGGGCAGCCAGACCCCGGCCTAAGCGGCACTTACTTGGTGAACTTTAACACGGTGGTGTCCGGGGCTATGAAGCCGGTGTGGAACTGGAGCTGGAATATCTGTGTGTTGGTCACCTGGAAACACATGGGAGGCACGTCAGCACTGCGCAGGGCAAAGGGAACCTGACCAGAAGATCAGGTCTGGGGGGCAGGAAGCCCCCCTGCTTCTACGTCTGAATCCATTTACCGTGAATATGAAACAACCTCCCACCTAGAACAGGCCCAGCTCCACTTCCAACCTCCGCCCGAGCAAGCCATGTCCTCGTTCACAGCTGTCCCTTGCCTTTGCTTGTTGCTGGACTTCGGCTCATTACATTCCTCTGCGTGGAAGGCCCTGCTGGCCCAAGGAGCTCACCCTTCAAAGCCCACATAGAAAGGCCACATCCTCCCTGCAGCCCTCTGGGCCATGTAGGCTAAACAAACTGCCCTCGTTCCCCCGTGACAGTGTCACGCATATCTGTCCCTGTGTGATTCTGCTCACAAGAATGAATTTCTTCATGGCAAAAAGTCTTATTCCCATCAAGCCCCAACACTTAGACAATGGCTGGCACAAAGCACATACTTAGCAAATATTTGATGAATTAAAATATAGTCACTTACAACATTACTTCTAACAGTCAAAAAGTGGCAATAGTCTGAATGTCCACACACTGAAGGAGAGATTAGTACTATTTGATGCTGCCGTGTGATGGAAAGTGACTTGTCCACATATGGGTCACACATGGGCACACGTCATCCCACACTGAGCCTCAAAAACATCCAGCTGAGTGAGAGAAGCCAGCCACAGACGACCACGTATTGTGTGATTCCACGTAGAGGAAATCCACAGAGACAGAAAATGGACAAGCAGTGGTGGGGCAGGAGGAGCAGGCGGGACTGCTGACCCGGCGGGGCTCTCCTGGGGTCACAAAAATGCTTGGAAATAGATAGTGATGACCAATGCAAAACTCTCTGAAGACACTAAAAACTACGCATCGTATATTTTAAAAGGGGGAGTTTTACGTTATGTGGATTTTATCTCAATAAAATATTGAACAGAAATCATTTAATTCCCCATTCTTAGTAGAACTCTGCCCCCTTACGCTGACCCAGCAGGACAGGATGAGAAAGGCTGGAGCTTCTGAAGAGCAGGGTTTGCTGAAGGTCAAGGGCTGCCACCTGCTGGCAGTTGCCAAGGACTTTGGGAAATCACAGGCTCCCTGGGTCTCGAGTTCCTCTCACGTAAGATAAAGGAGTTGAACTAGCAATCTGTAAAGGCTCTTGCTCATTCTAAAACCAAAAATCACTCAAGCCCCCACCCCAGTGATTTGGAGGGAAGATTCAAAAATATTCCTTCCGAAGACTCAGACGAGTTTACACCGTGACTCCTCCTGAGATCATACCTTCGCCTGCAGCCGGCTCCCGATGGTCGACCTCAGGTGATACATGGCAACGACCACGTCACCCTGCACGGTGATGCTCAAGGGAATGAAGATTTTTCCATCTTGGACACGGTATTCTCTTTAAACAGAAACCAAAGTGTACATTGAAAAAAGTCCAGTCTGGTACAATCACACAGGCACAGTTGTCTGTGGCTCTGGCCAAGGGACCCACTGGCCAGGCCTGGACCCAGAGACCACATTCTCCCCAGAGCACTGACCACGGCTCTCGCCCTGGCCCTGCAGTGGGACGCTGTGGATCTCACACCCATTGCTCACTCTGCATCACACCTGGAATTCCAGACAGTGCAACTTCTCGTGCCCGGTTCACAGACCCCTGTCCTCCTTACATGCACCTAGCCCAGTGTATTTGCCTTTTCGTAACCTTAAATTAATAGTAAAAGTAGCCAGGCACAGTGGCTCACGCCTGTAACCTCAGCACTGTGGGAGGCCTTCGTGGGTGGATTGCCTGAGCTCACAAGTTCAAGACCAGCCTGAGCCAGAGCGAGACCCCCGTCTCTAAAAATAGCTGGGCAATGTGGGGGCACTTGTAGTGACTAAGGAGGATCACTTGAGCTTAAGAGTTTCAAGCTGTGCTGAGCTATCTACCAAGGGTGACAGAGTGAGACTATGCCCCCCTCCAAAGAAATTTAAAAAATTAGTATTAGTAGAGGTAAAGGGAAGAAAAAAATCCAGTCAAGATCAGTAGAGAACCAGAAACATGCCCTGTCAGGGTCTCAGATACCATCCTCAATTTCAATCTGTTCCAACTAATTCCACGATCGGTCAACCCACTGCTTTCTCTCCACCCACAGCCTCCCCGGCACCTTCTTCAATTACATCACTGTCCCCGCAGCTGCTTACTCGAGACCTCACTCGTCACCAATCATGCCCATCTCCGTCTTACAGGATCAGGTCCTCTGAGCCCTACCACTGTCTGATCTCTCATACTTAGCAGACACTTGGTGAGTTAAAATATAATTACTTGCAACATTATTCCTAACAGTCGAAAAGTGGCAAAGTCCAAATATCCCTCAGTCTATACTACCAACTGACTTGAAAAGGGGCTGTGGGAGATTTAGTTGTACTTTTCTATGATTACCAATGACATTGAACTCTTTAAATATCCAGAGGATGCCAAAAAAAAATGTATGCACATTTTAAATGATGGTATCTGTGTATTACCTTTCAAAGCTGCACTAAAGGTACAAGTTCAAGACCTTCTGCCTAGACAGGCTGCCATATCCACCTTCCCTGTGATTATACGCTTTGGGGGAATGATTGATTTTACTTCTTTTACAATACGCATACACTTTTCAGCACCCCCAGATAGATCAGCCGTTCCTCAGTGACACAGCCTTGCAGGAAGAAGTGACCCAGGAAGTGAGCTGTGCACCAGGAGGGAAGGAAAGTGTCCTGACTCACTTCATCCGCTCAAAATCCGTGCAGGTTGTGTAGATCTTCGTTTCTCCAATCAGTACGTCACAGTAAGGGCGACATCCATTCCTCTGTTTGTTGAAAAATGGTATTGGGCTGACAGTGATGGACTTGATGGTGAGAGGCTTGAAGTGAGGGTGGTAGGGCTTGTCCGCGAGCAGGTCACACATGTAGCCCAGGTACCTGGAACAGAAGGTTGCCAGCCGGTTGGGGCCCCCACACGTAAGAAAGTGCAATCTTTGTGATAAAGACAGTGACGGTTTGGTCATATAAACTATTAGGTTACATTAAAAACTTACCCTGTTAATTTCTCGAACACTGGCTAGCAAAAGAGAATGCAGTCAATAATGTCAGAAAGATTTTATCTACTGAGGTTGCTGTACTTTCCCAGAGAACTGATAATGGGTGTATTTATTAAATCAAAAAGCTGATAGGAGTTTTACCACTAGCTCAATATTTGAAGATTTATTCCTGTTTTATCTAGGAGACTGAGCTTATCAAGTAAAACCTGACCTTGGATACATCTTAGAATCTTCTCATCAGAAACACTTTTAATTCAAAAAAGGGAAACATTATAATTTAGATAAGAAAAAGGGCTGAGTATGGCAGTTCCCACATGATCCTGGGCTGAGCGTCGCAGGAGGTACCCCGGAGATCCCAGCTGAGTGTAATGGCACCCCAAGGATCCTGCCTACTGGGAATCTGAGGAGGGGAGATTGCTGAGCCTGGAGTTCAGGACCAGCCTGAGCAACACAATGAAACAAACCCACAGACAAGAAAACTCTGGAGAGGTCTTCCGGTGAACAAATGAGATTCTGAAGGGCCAGTGGACCCTCAGGTTGGTGTCCTTGGGAAGTCACGTGGTAGAAGACTAGCGTTTAAAGAATCAAGTCTTTTGTGTTAAAAAAGAAAAAAAACAGATGTTGGGCGGCACCTGTGGCTCCAGGAGTAGGGCACCGGCCCCTTACACCGGAGATGGTTCAAACCCAGCCCCAGCCGAAAACTGCAACAAAAAAAAAAAAAAAAAAAAAGAAAGAAAGAAAGAAAAGATGTTGGGACTCTCCCCCACAACTGCATATGAAATTTTGGGAATCAAGAGCCTTCCTTCAAAGGTGAATGTGCTTACTTTGAAAATATGTAGGAAAACTGAAAATTTTGAACTCTGGTGCTGTGGTGCAGTTTGAATAAAATTTAGGAACGGCATTTTTCACTCAGCTTCCCCATAACAGAGCATTCCTACCTTTACCCCATCACAAGCAGTTAAATACCAACAGAAAGATTTCCACCAAGAGTAACACGGGCCCCTGTTGTTTTGTGCCTCAAATTCCTCCAGCGGTTTAAACATAAATTTCTCCATTAAAAAGGGTAATAAAAATGCATCGTGCCATTTTATGTCCATTGTTACAGTTACCTCCTAAGATAATATTAAGATCCTGTTATGCTTTTTGGTCCCATCATATGGCCCTCAACTCATCTAAATTGATATTACCAGACATTTCAGTGAAAAAAAATAAGTTTATCCTGTGCACACAAACTGTGTCTGGACAGAACAGGTGGAACTAGGTAAGTCAGTTTTCTAAAAGCGTTCCACTGCTTGTGACAGGGTAAGTTTCCTTTTTTTAAAGAAATGAGTAAGAGAAAAGTTAATGCTGCACTACTGAGCATTTCCAGACAATTAAGAGCAAATCTGTTCCATTTCATCCCTTCTCATGTTTTAAAGACTTCCTACATCATCAGGAGAGAAAATCTGTACCTTCTGGATCAAGCATTCTGTCGCTAAAACGATTGTCTTTATTTTAATTCGCATTCTAATTTATTTTAAATATCAGCCAAGCCATGAGTGATTGCCCCTAAGAGTCCTATGTATTTGTCTTATTATCAGTTCCAAGGGAAAATAATCCGCTGCCAGTATTGACACAGCAGCCCTGGGGGACGGCACTGCTCTCACCCTGGATGTGTCGCTTCTCTGCTCCTGACCACCTGTGAGGGCAGGGGCTGTACCCCTGTGTTACTGGTGAACAGACTGAGGCGCAGAGAAGGAAGCCGCTGGCCAGAGCTCACACAGCGAGACAGAGCAGAACGTGAACCAGGGAAGCCCAGCTCCAGAACCAACCTGCCCTCCACCTCGGGTTTCTGCTTCCTGGCCTGGCTGTTGCCATTCAGCATCAGCTTTTGGCATTTGGCATTTATCCAACAAATGATTAGAGCCTACTGAGTCAGGTGCCGATGAGTGAAGGTGAGTCGGCCTGCCCATGGGTCCCGGTGTGCAGGCTGCCGCAACAGACTCCGGTGCAGGGAATGCCCAGCGCTGCGTCCAGCCTCAAAAACTTGCTCTTCCGAAGGAGCAAGGGGAGATGGGGGCTTGGTGTGTGCCACACCTTTTGGGGGCAAAACACAATTGTAAGAGGGACTTTACCTAACAAATGTCATCAGTGTAACCTGGTTTCTTGTACCTTCAATAAATCCCCAACAATAAAAAAAAAAAAAATTGCTCTTCCTAGCCTTCCCACACGCCTCTTTTTTTGTTGTCTTTCTTTAGCTTTTCTTAAAAAATAAACCTTTGTAAAAGAAAAAAAAAGAAAAGGAAGAAATTGTGACTAAAGGAAAGAAAATTTAAAAGTTATCTAAAAAGATTTTCTTTATTAAGGCCACTTTTCAGATTATCTTTCAGAATCTATTAACTTTTTCCTACAAGTAAGAAGAGTAGATTTTAAAACTCTTTATTCTCTCTACATGTTTCATTTCTTCTTATTAATTATGCCCCACAGGGCAGACGTGACTGGCAAGTATATCTGTCTTCTGTCCGTATTTCAGTAAAGCCCCGTCCAGGGGAACAGAAAGGGCCTGGTCTTAGCGGTGAGGGTCGAGGATGATGTCCTCGCTATGTCACGGGGAATTTGGGGCACACGCCCTGTCCACCTGCCAGTTTCCTCACCTGCAGAGTGAGGGAGGGAGACCTGAGTATTCGTCAAAGTTCCTTGTATTTTCAAAACCACAGATTCTCATACGGGGGCTTATGAAACTGTCTAAAAACCCAAGGTCCTATTCAATTCAATTTTTTCCCCATAGTTTAGGATAATGCCAAACAAGTAAAAAGAAAGTCATGAAATCATCTACGAGGCAGATTTCCAGCGGTGCATGACAGAAACCGGCGTCTGCCCTGATCACTTTACCTCCTGTGGGAAGGTGAGAGTCCAATTCCTGGTCTCTTTGCATACAGCAATCGGATCGCCGGGCCAGGAGTGGAGTAGAGATTACAGAAAATGAACATAGCACCAACCAGAATTGACGATGCTGCCCGTCCGTCCTGTCGAAGAAAGTGCATAAACCCATCCTGAGCGTGATCAAACTGGCGCTCTCCACTGACAACAGCTGTATATGCAATCAGGGGAAGGGGAGAGACCCTCTAACGAGGACGGTGCCTTCACTTCAAGACTGAACTTGCAACCCAGAGTCTGTTCCAGCCTCATAAATCACAAAGCAATAAGCAAAGACTTATTGTTAGGATAAAAATGACTGCATTAACCTAGGAAGCCCGGTAAATTTGATTTGCATATATTCACTAAAAAACAATGTAATCTTCAAAGTAACTTTGAACTTGTAGCACCAAAAACAATAGCTGAGATTTCCCAGTTTAGGACCAGAAGTAAAGACCTCATAGGTGAGTAAGTGTTGCTTGTTGGGATACACTCTTTGTGTGTGTTTCTCCCAGTAAAATAAAAGAGTTGTGCCAGGTACAGCGGCTCACAACTGTACCCACTGCACTTGGGAGGCGGGGCCAGAAGGACGCTTCAGACCAGGAGTTCAAAACCAGCTCGGGCTACAGCTCAAGACCCTGTCTCTATAAAAACTTAGAGATTAGCCAGGTGTGGTAGTGTGTGGACATCATCGTAACGACTCAGGAGGCTGAGGCAGGAGAATCACTTGAGTCCAGAAGTTGAAGGTTGCACTCCAGCCTAAGCAAAACCATGTCTCAAAAAAAACAAAAAGCGAGAGAGAGAGAGAAAGTTTCACCTGATTCAGCCTTATTCAGTGTAGGAATAAATCTGTTATGAACTGAATGTTTACATCCCCGAACATTCGTATGATGAAACTCTACCCCCAGGGTGAGGGTATCGGGAGGCGGGGATTTGGGGAGATTAGTAGCCATGGGCAGAGCTCTCATGAACGCAGTTAGGGCTCTTCTGGAAGAGCCTGGAGAGCTCTCACCTGCTTCTGCTCATGGGCCGTGTAAGGACCCAAGAAGGCAACCAGGATGCAGCCCTCCCCAGGCACCATGTCTACAGGCGCCTCGATCCTGGACTTCCAGCCTTCAGAACAGGGAGGAATGATGGTGTACATTGCAAGGGTACATGTCAAATCTAGTATGAGTAGAGTATAAATGTCTTAACCCAATAATTAAGCAAGTAAGGTGAAGGAAGGCTATGTTAACCAGTTTGATGTAAGCATTCCACATTGTATATAAAACCAGCACATTGTACCCCATAAATGCACTGATGTACACAGTTATGATTTAACTAAAATAAAAAAAAGGATCTCTGCTGTTTAAGCCACCCATGCTACGGCGTTTTGTTAAGGCAGCTCAAGAAAAGGCAGTGTCCAAGAGCACCCCTAACGGAGTGACCCCCTCTTCCAGGACACTCCCAGTGACCCGGAGACCTCTGGGGCTCGACGTGCGGTCTCAGCCTCTTCCCTGCACTGAACACGCAGAGCGGAACCTGCTCCTCCACAGCTTCCCTCAAAGGCCCTCATCCTTTCCTTACACAAGAATAAAAAGGGGACCTGCTCCTGTCTCCTGGTGCCACGAGAGACCCTCCTTTGCATCAACACTTCTATTCCCCATTTAAAACAAACTCAGTTTCCTCAGTTCTTCCTCATCTGACGTCCCGTTTTAATAGATAACACTTAACGCACTCTTTCTAAACTGACTCAGTTTTAAAACATCCACCTTGCAGGTGTGCCAAGCATGAAGCATGATGCATTCTGAGCAAACTGGAGAGAAAATCCCATTTCCCTTAGTCTGGACTGTGCTTTTGTTACTATAACCCCAGCCCAAACTAGCATGAATATAGCCAGACCACTCCATAACCTCTTACTCATCTCTCTACCCACTAAAACCCTGAGATTTCTTTTTTTCAGAGGATCCGTTAAGCTAAGAGACAAATATGTTTAATCTTTTAGAATCAGGATTAAGGACTGGATGGTAATTCAAGGCAAAACTCTAGCAAAGTTTTGCACGGATTATTTTAAACTCTTAGAAAAAAAACAGAGCACCTACTGATTCACTGTGGAGCTATACATCAAAACAGCAAAAGATTTCACAATAGGCCTGACAGGGGGAGGAGATAGTTTGTTGGAGTCCGTTTATCTTGCATTTAATTTCACATTGTTAGTTTTTGTTAAATGACAGCCTACAAGAACTCTTTAAATCTATATGTGACCCTGACAATTCTAAGAGAGCTGACACATCTTCGTCAAAGTTGTTGATTAAAGGGCGACTAAGTTAAACATTCTCCCAGTAGGCTGATGCATTAATCGCCTATCTTTGGAAGCAGACAGGCAGCCATAACTCAACCAAATGTATTAACAACCCAGCTCAAATTTCTCCATTCTGACCACAAGCAATACCTTTCAGGACTCCAACAGACTATCTCCTCCACCTGTCAGGTCTGTTGTGAAATGTTCTGCTGGTTTGATGTGTATGTTCACAGTGAGCTAACAGGGACTCTGTTTTTTTCTAAGAGTTTAAAATAATCTGTGCAAAAATTTACTAGAGTTTTGCCTTGAATTACTATCAGACTCAGCAGCCTACAACTTGCCAGGACCAACCCCATACATCTCAGAAGGACGTCTCCCCCCTTCATTTGCCTGGCTCCTCTTCTTCTCATTTTTCAGAGTAAACAGCAAATCCGTAAATGCTCCTTCCAGTGCTGGGGGCCCCTATCACATAATTTACATCTAGAGAATGAATTATGTTAAGGTGGAGGTGCCATGCCATCTCGCTCCCTATCAGCTCTGTCTTAATTATCGTGTTTACACCCTCTCCGGCTTGACACTATCCCCTCTGATAAAGGTAACAGAATAGAGGAGGGAAGATTGTACTATCTTCCCCAAGAATTTGTTGTCATCCATAGTCCAAACATCATTTTCTTTAAAAAGATATTTTTCTTACTTCTTTTTTTTTTTTTTTTTTTTTTGAGTAACAGCCTCACCCTGGGTAGAGTGACGTGGCATCGCAGCTCACAGCAACCTCCAACTCCTGGCCTTAAACAATTCTCTTGCCTCAGCTCCCAAGTAGCTGGACTACAGGCACCTGCCACAACACCTGGCTATTTTTTGGTTGTAGTTGTCATTGTTTGGCAGGCCGAGGCTGATTTCGAACCCGCCAGCTCTAGTGTATATGGCTGGCAACTTAGCCACTTGAGCTATAGGTGCTACCTCTTAATTCTTTCTTGAATTTAGGCTTCCTCACCTGCTTTTAACAGATCTGTGCCTCTTGAATATGTGTCCCCTCCTTTTCTCTGTCATACAGATCTTTTTAAAAGTTTCATTTTTTGGTTATGCAGGGTGGCTCATGCCTGTAATCCCAGTACTCTGGAAGGCCAAGGTGGGTGGATTGCTTGAGCTCGGGAGTTTGAGACCAGCCTGAGCAAGAGCGAGATGGCCTGTCTCTACCAAAAATAGAAAAAAAAAAAACAACAATCTAGCCCGGCATTGTGGTAGGCACCTGGAGTTCCAGCAACTTGGGAGGGTGAGGCAGGAGGACCGCTTGAGCCCAGGAGTTTGAGGTTGCTGTGAGCTGCAATGCCACAGCACTCTTCTGAGGGCGACAGACTGAGACAGTGTCTCAGACTAGTACATGCTTGTTATTTTTCGTAACCTAGAATATTAAGATATACTAATAAAAGCCCCTGCCCCCAGCTTCCATCCCGCTCCCCAAAGGTGTGGCATAGACTGTGCTGGTCCTCTGTGAGCCTGTGGGGCTAGTACTTTGTGGAACCATAATCTTCTATTTGCCTCTTTTATTTCTTCTTCTTTGCTAGATTTTTATTCCTTGTGACCGGGTCATGATAGGTCTCTATCGAGCTGTCTTCCTTACACACATCAGGCATGGGTGGGCTCCCTGAACTTTTAAAACATTTTTGAGTGAAGAGAAAATCACCAAGGCTGCTGAGTCCCTGAAGTGCTCTGCTCTGCTATACAATCTGTTGTGGCTTAGAAAAGAAAACTGCCTGGTCTTAACAATAAATTCCTATAAATACCAAGTGGTTTTCCTTTACTGCCAAGAGTTTGGGGGTATAATGTGAAAAGAAATAAAATGTACTTCAACTTCTTCCCTGTTTATACCAACTAGCTCTCAAGAAAAGGCTGGTGGATTCATCAAGTAATATACCAAGACACACACACACCATGGTGTGTCCCAGGCCCACCGCAAACTGCTCAGAATATCTATATGACCTCTTCTAAGGACATCATCATCTTTTTCTTTTTATCCAAAAAATAGACATGCCAATATTATTTCCTTCAGTTTTGTTCATACAGAACTCATGGAACTGTCCCTGTGCAGCCACCACTCCTACCCCTGTGCCTTTTATGACGCCACATTCTGGAGTCCCCACACCGGGGGGGCTGTGTGCTCACCGCTCACACTGTGCTCAAGCTTCAGCCCAGAACAGGAAGCCCCCGTGGAGTGTGGGCTCAGCAAGCCCTGAGCTCAAACACGACCTGCCCCATTCTGTACAGGGCCACCCACACTTTGCCGTCAACAAAAAAGGTTACTCACCAAGCAATGGACAACACAGACATTTTTGGGATTCTGAAGCAGCCAGTTATACATATTCCGACACACAGCAAAGAGGTTGTGCAGACTCGGGGCCTGTCTGATGGGCCAGCTGCATTCTGAGACCTGTAGGAACACAGCGAAGGAAATGAATTTCCCAGCGACTTTCACTCGCAAGCAGGCGCCACAGTGGACGATTTCTTCTGGAAGTGACATATCCTTTTTCAATACAGCCAGGGAGAGTTGGGAGCTGTCCGACGTAAAAAGAAGTGCTTAACACAACAACTTTTTTAAGTAAAGAATTCTGTTTCAGAAAAGGTATGAAAACAGGTTTTGAAATACACTTTAAATTAGACTATTGCAACTACATACTTGGATTCTTTTGTATTCTGTGAGGTTATACATAATTTAATTTCTACTAAGCATAAAATACTTTAATCTCCTTAATACACGCTTAATTATAGGATTACAAATCTTGCACTATCCCTACTTTTATCCCAGCTCTCACGATAACACAAGAAGTCACACGGCATGAAGCAAAGACAGACTCAGGCATGGGTCTTGCTTTTTCCACTTTTAGTAAAGGGACACAGTTCACAGGGCAGCCTTCGGCATTGCCACCCTTTACACACACATCCACTTAACACACCATGGGGCGCCACCTATGTCCTAGGAATGCCGCTCGGCCCTGATTCATGCAACAGTCATTTAGATGATTCTGGGGCAAGAGCAGCAGGGGCCCTCCAGGGTACCCATGTTGACAGATCTTGGGGACTGTGACAGATCTGGCTCATTAAACAGTCTGATTTGCTTGGCATAGCTTCTCAACAACATAGGTGACCCAGCCCTGGGCGTCTGTCCGTTCACATTCCAGGACGCCTTCCCCTTTTATCCAACTCACTTCAGAGACATTTCTGGCCTAATCTTTATCCCCAAATATATTTCTTATTGATGTGCTCTCCAGAAATGGAAATGACATGTTGACTAAATATATAAAATAACATGGAAGATAAAATTTGCTGTTCGAGGAATCACAAAATGTACATTTGTAGAAGCTGAGTCCTGATTGCATTGTTTTTTCTTCCCTTGGGATACTTCTATGCATCCTTCAAAACCCTGGTCAAGTGCTCTCTTGTCTCTGACGGTTTCTCTCATATCCAAAGACAAAAATACTTAGTCATCTTTGCACTCCTGGCCATGTCCATTTTTATCTATTACAACTTTTATCAGTAAAGCAACATGGTCAGGGCCACATCCCAAATTCACCTGGTAAACTTTAGGCTTCTGCTCCAAGCCTCAATTCTCTCATGTATAAAGTATAAATGGGCATCATGGAAGTGGGGTAAGAACCCAGCAGCACCACGTAACCACGGCTAGTGCCACCTTCTCAGTGAGCTGCACTAAATCGACTGTTACATCTGTCCCTCCGTCCAGACAGCAAGTTCCTGCGAAGACAGATGATAACTGATTCGCTCTGTCACCCAGTGTCCATGGTCCATGGGCCGCTCACATGGCAGGTGCTTACAAGGCATCTGTTGAGTTAATGAATGAGCAAAAGAATAAAGCTAAGAACCCCATTTGGCAATCTCTTTTTATGAGATCTGTCTACATGTACAATATCTTGAGGAAGGAACAGGTGTGTCCTGCTCCTTCCTCAAGATATTGAGTAAAAGCATAGGAAATTTGTTTCCCAGGCAATATTTTTAAAGATTTTAAAAGCTGTGTGTGTATTATCCACACACACCCTAAATGTCAATATCTATAATGAGTCTCAGCTAAAAGTTGGCTAAATTATACTTATCACAATAGGATAATAGCTCCAGAATCATTAAATCAATCAAGTAAATAATATTAATTTAAAGGACTCCATAATTATACATTTACTTGATAATTATACACCATTAAGCAAACATATAATTAGAATTTTTTAAAAAGCATGTGCTCTGTCTAAAAGGGAAAACATGAAAGCATAAACAAAACCAAAAAAAACCTAAAGAGGAATTCATTGAGCAGGCTGTTTTCACAGCTCTCCAGGGTTCCAGGACCATGCTGCACAGACAGTGCACACACGGCACAGACACGCTACAGACACACCAGGCCCACACCATACACCACCACACACACGCCAGGCACACGCCACACCTGTGCCACACACACACCAGGTCCACAGAACACACACAACCACATACCACCACACACACGCCAGGCATCTACCACACACGTGCCACATACATGCCATGCATACACCATGCACACGCCACACATGTGCCACACACACGCCAGGTCCACAGAATACACACAACCACATACCACCACACACACGCCAGGCATCTACCACACACATGCCATGCATACACCATGCACATGCCACACACGTGCCACACACACGCCATGCACACACCACACGTGCCACACACACGCCATGCACATGCCACACACGTGCCACACACACGCGCCATGCACACGCCACACACACACCATGCACATGCCATGCACACGCCACACACGTGCCACACACAGCCACGCACATACCACACACACACCACACACATGCCATGCACATGCCACACACGTGCCACACACATGCCATGCACACACCACACATGTACCACACATGCCACGCACACTCAGAGAGGGTATGTGTGGGGGCACAGTGGGAAGGTCTGGGTGTGGACCATGTGCTGGTCACACAGCTCGGTGAGTGTGACTAATGTCACTAAATGGCACGCTTACAAGTGGTTAAAATGATGCTTATGTTATGTGTGTTTCAGCACAGGCACTTTGACAGGAGGGGAAGTAGAGGCTAAACTCCCCAAACCCACCCGGATCTCCTCGCACAGCGGAGCCACAGCCCTAAACGCAGGCTAAGAAAGTGTGACTCAGACACTGCACCTGCTGCCCAGGACATCACTGTCAGCACCATACTTTTACTTCCTCTTGGGGGACTCTGGCTATGAAAAGCCCGAAACCTGAGGCTAACACCCCCGCAGCCCGTGTGGACCTCACTTTGGTGAGGCGACATCTCTGCTGCGCTGAGACCACACACGGCCCATCTTAGCCTCCTCGGCAAACACCAGGGAATGTGTCACCCCAAGTGGTTCTAAACACAAACAAAAGCTAATCAAAACCCAGAAAGATGACTCTCAGCAAAGTAAATCTTCCTGGACACAGCCTGCCTCTGCCATCACCCACCAATGTCCCCAAATACACCAACAATCACATAAAATGTAAAGTGCCAGATCTCAGGTTTGCAGTCTAGAAATGTGCACTGCAGACAGAGCCATACGCTCGCTCGTCTGTAAGTAAACAGTTCCCACATCTGGTCCTTACTGACACCAGTGTTGGTAGAAGACTCTGCCCTCCACAGCTATCAAAGTCAGGCCGAGTGCAAGCCTAGCCCGCCACTAAGCGGAGGAGGAAGTGCTTCCTGGACTGGAAGGTGGAGACAAAAGAAACCTTTGTGCACCTTTCTAGTCCTGCACCAGTGACTGACGTGCAGAGAGACTCACAGTGTGAACGCCCCAGAGAGAAAGGCCTCGGACTTACAGTGTGAGCGTCCCAGAGAGAAAGGCCTCGGGGTCACAGTGTGAGTGCCCCAGAGAGAAAGGCCTCGGGGTCAGTGTGAGTGCCCCAGAGAGAAAGGCCTCAGGGTCCCAAAGAGCTGAGGCCACATCAGTACTGGCTGACATGAGATGTAAGGATGTAGGATCGTGGTCCTGGAAAGGAATGAGGGTTGAGGGGGATGTGTCAGAGGACCCAGGTCCATTCTGCCAAATTCTGGGGTGACCTGGGAAGGGCTAGGGGTCCAGTGCAATCTTTTGTTCAAGCAGAAGGAAAAGGAAAAGCCTGTTCAGGTGAAAACCCTCCTCTCAGCAATGCTAGGCTAACAGAAAAGGGGCTGGAGGGTGTGGGGCATCTAGGGAGAAACTGAGACAAGGAGCTGGCATGTGAAGGCAAGGTAGGGGTGGGGGTGGGGGTCAGGGGTCAGAGGTGGGGGTTGGGGGTAGGGGTAAGGGGTCAGAGGTGGAGAGGGACTCAGGGATAGGGTGGAGGTCAGGGGTAGGGAGTGAGGAGGGTCAGTGGTGTGGGTAGGAGGGCAGGGGTCAGAGGTGGGAGGGTCGGGAGCCAGGATGTAGGGGTGCATCCCTGGTGACAGCTGCGGTCTTGGACAGTGAAGACAGCAGCAGATGAAGCCAGAGCAGCAGGCAGAGGCCGGTCACGAGGAACCTCACAGGTCACATTTTACGATTTGCAGATGAGAAATGGCCCCTCTCTTTCACTTCCACAGAGTCACGCAGGCTTTGACGCTCAACTGTTCCCTTTACCGCTCCCCTCAGCAGGTGTTGACAATAATTTGTATTCGCCCCTAGAATGCTGGGGGTACTCCCCACCCAGGCTTAAGTGCATTGAGAATACAAGCCAAACATTTATTTTATATCAATAGTGTTCAACAAGACTTGGTATATTTATGCTTTTAAGAAACACGGTTAGCCATGCTGGGCACTGTTTAGGAATCAAACAAAACAAACATGTTCCTGCTTTTCAAGGGCACTTGAGAGCAGCCTGGGTGAATGTTCCACATGCATTTACTGATTCCTTTGTGAAAGCATTAAGTCCAATCACAAAACCTTCAGTCACACTAATAACTTTGAAGATATCTTTGTAGAAATTGTTTTTCATAAACATTTTACAAGAGACATTATCGTATGTGTGAGTGCTTCTGTGATGATATTATATCTTTATTTACTTTCAGAGTACCATAGATCTTTCAAGATCAAATAAAACTTCCACACAACAGTACAGGATGTGCCTCAGTCCTTCAGTCATACAAATGATGGCACCGCCTTAGTCTTAAAACAAGAAAAATCAATTCAAAAGATTTGCATTGAGTACAAATCCACTCCACATTCTTGTTTGATGTTAATTCACTTTCTCTGAACTAGGTAATAGATGGAGTAAGAGTTGGAAGGTTAGTTTATTACAGTGGAATTTAAGGAGTTGCATTTAAAGTCTCCATTACGGAGTGGCAACTTAGATCAAGCCAGCTCAAGACGGTTTACCAGCGCCTCTAAAAACATACTGCCTGCAACAGCAGCAGCAGCTCCCAGGAAGGTGAAGGAGAAGTGGGGTCCCCTCCTTCTCCAACCTGCAGAATCACAAGAATGCATGTAACAAGCCCAGCAGATGAGTCTCACCCACATGAAAATCTGAGGCTGCTCTGAGAACACGCTGAACAACGCCCTCTAACCTCATCTCCCACATCATGTGGAGTGTGGCCAGGAAGGGGGCTCAGAGCACACAGGCCACCTTCCCACGTGTCCTGCAGCTCTCCACAATGAGGCTCAGAGATCACCAACAGGAATGGACTCAGAGCAGTTGCCCCAGTGTCAAAGCTGAACTCCAGAAACAGCTCATTGCCACCAGCACTGTTCTGCACAAGTGAAACCAAGTTTCACCTTCAAATAGGGTAGAAAGCCCTGACTACCGACAGACCCAGATGAAGCTGTACGTCAATTATATCTAAAGGCTACATTAAAAATATTTGAAGATGGGCTCGGCGCCTGTGGCTCAGCGGGCTAAGGCACCAGCCACGTACACTTGAGCTGGTGGGTTCAAATCCAGCCTGGGCCCACCAAACAACGACAACTGCAACAACAACAACAAAAAAAAATGGCCAGGCGTTGTGGCAGGAGCCTGCAGTCCCAGCTACTTGGGAGATGGAAGCAAGAGACTCGTTTGAGCCCAGGAATTGGAGGTTGCTGTGAGCTGTGATGCCACAGCACTCTATCCAGGGTGACAGCTTGAGGCTCTGTCTCAAAAAAACAAACAAACAAAAAATATGTGAAGATGAGGGGGTGCACAATTTCTTTGATGTGTTGTTGAATTCTATTTGCTAAGATCTTATTG
>CAUYON010166874.1:0-14412 GCA_963573935.1 Arctocebus calabarensis
TGATAAAGGGTTAATAACTAGAATCTACAGAGAACTGCAATTAATCAACAAGAAAAGAGCAAACAACCCCATTTGGGCAAGAGTCTTGAACAGAAACTTCTCTGAAAATGACAGATGAATAGCCAACAAACACATGAAAAAATGTTCATCATTGCTTATCATGAGAGAAATGCAAATCAAAACCACCCTGAGATATCTCCTAACCATGTGTGTGCATGTGTGTGTGTTGAAAGGCCTATGATGGAGAATGGAGAAATTAAGACCAGGTCTAAGGAAAGTGAAAGAAACCCACCTGGGCAGAGCTAAAGATGGCATCTGTGCTAAGCACAGTTTGAGACAGCTTTTAAATTTGGCTGCAGGGGGTAGAAAATTTCCACTGCTGGCCTAGGGATTCTATTGGGCTAGGGGTCTTACGGCAGGAGTTTTTGGGGCAGTGCTAGCTAGGCCCTTCATGGTTTTTGTCTCAGGAGGGGACACAGGAGTGGGATTGTGTGGAGTCAAGTTAGGCCCACCATATTTATATATATTTATAGCCAAGAAAGTTATTTTTTTTATCAAATGATGGCTATATCGAGATAAAGAGAGATATAATGCAGTCCTCAGCTTTCTATTTAACATGTGACTTAATGAAATCTTGCTAATATCTCAGACCTGCTGACAATATTTGGAAGCACATAAAGGCTCCATCAACTAACTCACAAAATTCTGAAAGCTGAAAAATAATGACCACATGTGACATCAGCTAACAGTTCCCCATCATCATCATCATTCTGGAAGCACATTACACAGAGAATATTTTCCTTCTCTGGTTTCCTGTAGAGTTGCTTAATGAGGGGGCCTTCCTTGAGATTTGGAACTCAGAAAAGGAGAATTCAAGACTATCCACTAGCACCTGCAGCCAGACATAAGAACGCACATGGGAACTGCTGACTCACCTGGCCAGGTGCTACAGGCAGCTGAGAGCATCAGCACCCCTGCCCTTGGGCTTCCCAGAAAAGTCCAAGGAGCACATGGTGACACAGCCTATAAATTCTAGAGAAGATGCACTCTGGCTTCTGGAGAAGACCAGGGTATACCTACTTCTAGTATTTCCATCTTTGACTACCATATCCCTAGGTCACTCATTAAACACCAGAGTTTAGATTCTTATCCTCATACATAATAGTATCCTAGATGGAATATCTAGAGTGGCTTCTCCTGTTTAGTATGACTCCACTGATACCATACAGAGACTAAATCATACCATAAAAGAAAGATTATATCATAAAAGGTATAATCACCTTTTTCCCTAGTGAGATCAGGAGAGGCATTGACAGTCTGTGCTGCTAGGACAAGGAGAAGGAGAGACATAGGGCACATTGGAGCCTCCCAGGTCCCTTCTACCAAAACTATGCAGTGACCTTCAGAGCATGGCTGCCTTTCAGAAATGCTCTCAGCAGATGGAGGCTCCAGGAGGAGCAGCTGGGGCAGCCCAGCCTCACGCACCTGCTTCCCTGGGAGGTTTATGTTCAGGCTTGTAACACTGTGGGGGAAAACCATAACTGTGTAGACAGTAATAAGTTGCAACATCTTTAGCCTGCAGGCCACTGATGGTGAGTGAATACCCAGATCCACTGCCTCTGAACCTCGATGGAACCCCAGGGTACAAACTGGATGCTTCATAGATCAGGGGCTTAGGTGAATTCCCTGGCTTCTGCTGATACCAGTGTAAATAATTGCTAATGCCCTGACTGGCCTGGCAAGTGATGGTGACCGTGTCTCCTAGAGATGCAAACAGGGAGGGTGGAGACTGGGTCAGCTGGATGGCACAGCTGGCACTTAAGATGGGAAACATAGACACAAACATTCCTTAAATTAGTCATAAGAGGACACCTCTGAGGACTCAGGCAGGACTGACCACATGGGCTGAGTAAATCCCTGGTGTTCTCTCTCCTTACCTGGGAACCAGAGCAGCAGAAGCCCCAGGAGCTGAGTGGGGGGCCTTCGTGTCCATGCTGTGTCCTGATGGGGAGTGACTCACGCACAGGGTGTTACTAGCATGCTAATGAGTCTCCAGGGTGAGGACTGTGGCCTGGGAACATGCAAATCAGCAGGGGGTGGGCAGGCTGGGCCCAGCTGCAGGGCTGGCTCATCTCAGGGACTCAGCACAGAGCCAGTGTCCCCAGATATCTGAAGACAGATCAAGGTAGCAGATTCATCTGCAATGAACATGCTTCTCCCCAGGTGTTATAAGACATAATTTTGGATTTGGGAGCTCACTAAGTGCTCGAGGCACAGGGGAGAGAGCATTCTCACATAAACCTCAGGATAGATAGGAGTAAAAAGTTTACTTATGATGGAGGGAAAGAGAAAGAAAAGAGGGAAGGAGGGAGGGAGGGAGGGAGATAGAGAGGGAGAGAGGAAAGGAGGGAGGGAGATGGCACAGCACCGAGGGAAAGTAGAGGAAGTGCAGGCAAAAGGCAAAGATGCTAAAACTGAGCAGCTACCACAGGAGGTGCCCAGAAAGGAAGCAGATGGTTTGAGGAAAACAAACAAACAAAAAGACAGTGGTGGTCTCCTGGAGGGTTTGCTTCACTCTGACTCACTGTGGGGCACATCTACCGCACTGAAAACATGAAATGCAAGATCTTTCGACTTCAGGCTACTGATGGTGGGGGTAAAGTCGGTCCCAGACCCACGACCCATTTCCACCTGACTTGCTGGGATGTGCAGGGCCCCGGTGGATGTTCCATAGATGAGGATCCTGGGGGTCTGCCCAGGTTTCTGCTGGTACCAACACTGTGGCCCCACAGGTGAGGGTGGCTCTTTCATGAGGAGACAAAGACAGGGAGGCTGGAGACGGCGTGTTCACAACTTCTCCAGTGGTGTCTGGAATTAGAAATGAACAATTTGCTGATATAATCTAAATTATACCCACTGTTATTCCAATAAGGCCAGGACAATACACTGAGCTTCCAGTGCTTGCTGAGAAGAGTGGTCAGGTCCCAGGAACCAACAACCTTGAGAGAGTTTTCACTGACACACAGAGTAAGTGGAGGAAGAAAAGCTGGCCTAAGCCAGGGTTCCTCCAGGCCCTTGCTGAGCAGCGCTTCCTCAGAGCATTGACTCAGGCACTGGACAGCAGGGTGGCTGCAGGGACATGCAGAACATCTGGGGTGGTCATGTAGGGCTTCCAGCTGCAGAGACCACCTTCCTCCTCTGCTCTGCCCTGAGCAGCCCAGGCCCAGAAGGTCAGGCCAGAAAGGGCCATTGGCTCAGCCAGGGGGAAGTATTTAACTCACGTGTCCGCTTGCCTCACTAATCTCATGGACTCAGCCAGATGACATTTGACCCAAGCCTGTTAGAAATAAAATAAACGCCTGTGATCTCTTTTCTTTCTTTTTTTCCCCAAAGTGCCTGGTATCTCCCTCGGTGAATGATTGTAGCTGGTTGGAAACAGTCATTGATCAGACACAACTTCCCTTTGCAGGTTAATCATTGTTTCTGTGAGCCCTGATGCCACCTCATTCTTTACAAGAACTAGTAAAGGGCATTGCTCAGTTTTACTCAGCACTATGGATATAAAGACAACCACATCTTCACAGGTTATGGCCAGCACTGTGGATGCAAAGACGACCACACCCAGGCTCAGACCCCTCAACATCTGTGGTACCAACTTCCCTGCAGACAGATGATGGTGCTGCCCAGCAGGCAAGGAACAATTCCTGGTGACCCTCCATTCTCCATCCCACCTCAGTTTGCACAGTGCATCCCTCCATCCAGACTCAGGACCTTCCCCCTTTAACAGTTCCGGAAATCTCTGTTTACCTCCTTATCTAAACAAAAGTCCCATCTAGAGTTCCCACGTGTTCCTCAGAATCCTGCGCATGTGTTGTGAGTGATGTTCTCCTGGATAGGCTGAGAAACATGGGTTGCATTCTACTTGGATTCATTAATAAAATTTGTTGAAATTTGCTTTTTCTGTTCTTATATAAATATTTATAAGGTATACTCAATTTTTCTTTGTGACTCTCAAGATTTAAATATCTCCTGACTCCTAAATCTAATAAATTAGATTTAAATTTAAATTTAAAATACTGTAGTCAGGGATAGTATAGTTTATATTATTACTTACCATATTATATACATAATATGATAAACTATAATGCAGTAATGTATCATTGTTAGAATCTTTTGGGAAATATGGCCTAAATTATAACATAAGTACATAAAGCAAAAAAAAAGAAAGAAAGTACATAAATCAAGGCCTTAGATTATGATTCCTTTTTTATTTCCTGAAGACTGAGAATGAGAAAAGGAAGACAAAAAGGCAAAGATAACACTGTCAGCTTAACAAACAGTTTAATCCACTCCTTACAATTCTCCCTCACTTCTAGACATGCAAAATTCTAGGGAAGAAGTTCCCACTTCGAGCACCTACTGCATGCAGGAAACTTACATTTCATTGAGATACATGCACAAAATAGGCAAATACCCTTGACTCTCGGAAGCTTAAATTTTATTACAGAGTGTCATGCTATAAAGTCCAAAATCACAAAGAAATAAATTATGTAATGTCAGTAATAAAAAGCGCTTCCTGCAATAGTGAGCAGCAGGGTGTGGTGTGAACACATTTAGAGGAATCATTAACAAGAGAAACATTGGGTTGACTTTGGAGGTGAGGGAGAGAGCTCAATAGGGGCTTGAGGAAAAGCATACTCTCTAAGGGACCAGAGAGAACAGAGCTCAAGGGCAGGACTGTGCAGGCTTGTTCAGGGCAGAGCCAAGAGACCAGGAGGCTGGAGGCCTGTGTGTCAGAGGATAGAGCTGTGGAAGTTTTCAGAGAAGTAACAGGGAGGGTCCGGGACAGGTGGGGACTGGCAGGCATTGAGAGGACTTGGGTCTTTTCTCTATGTGATGGGGTGTGGAATCTAGTGCAAGATTCCGAGCCCTGGAGAACCATGATTCATCTTTTTCAAAGATTACTCTGGCATCTGGCTTGAGAATAGATAGCAGGGAGGTGAAGGGAGAAAGGGGGTGATCTCTAAGGAGAGTTTGGCTGTGGCCCAAGTGGAAGATAACAGGGGCTGCACTGGGGTGGGGCAGAGGTGAAGTGTCGGGGTTCAGATTGAGGAAACATTTGGTGTCTGGGAGTATTGGCTCCACTTCTGTTTGTCATGAGGTGTCCAGTGCCATGTGTTGAGGGGGTAGTGCCTCTAAGACTATTGATTGTTCATTGTTCATTGAGAATTTCCCATCTGCCTACTGGCGCTCAGGCAGGAGACATCTCATTTCCACTTAGACTTCTTGTGAGTAATTGAGAGTCTCCAGCTCTTATCACAAGGCCTCAGTCTAGTGTTTTCTCTGTTGTCTTCAGGCTGTTTTCTTATTTTTTTGTCTTCATCTTGTAATAATATGACATAACATCTTTTTCATCTTATTCTTAGCTATTAGAAGTGCCACTTCAATCACACAAATTACCTTCAGAACAAGTAATGAACCTACCAACAGGAGCTCTGTCCTCTGGGAGTGTCATGAGGAGCTAGGTGGCTGCTGTCCAGCAGTGCGTCATGCAGATTGTCCCATAACCCAGTTCTGCAGGATCCCTCTGTGTGTCAGACCCCTCCCTGCTTCCATGAGGCGGATTTTCTGCTTAGAATTCTAGTTTATGATCTGGGTGAACTTTGACACATTTCATGGCCTCTCTCTTCTTTAGTGCCATCAACTGGAAGATGAGAATAAAGTATACTTCTTATATCAAGACTTAATTCACAGAACACAACAACCATTCATTTATACTGCACCACTCTTAGCTTTCTTGTTAAGTGTATACTTCAAGACATTTGTGATAGATTAGAAAAACATTGCCACGTGATCCCCCCAATACAGAGGAGAGTTCATTTCTCTTTGTATTGAATCTAGGGTGGTCTCTGGACTTGCTTTGAACAGTAGAATGAGGAGAAAGCAACACTATGATCAAGAGCACAGAGGCCTTGCAGCTCTGCTCTTGTAAGGTAAAAAACCAATCTAGCCCATGGAAAGATGAGAGGCCACACAGGGAGACTGAGGCACCAGCCAGTAGCCAGCACCAAGCACAGACATGAGTAAATCTGTTCACAGAAATAAGAAATGGTTGGGGGTATGCAATGAGCATGGTCATTTCCATGAGAAGAATTATTTTAATTCTAGTATTTTTCAGAATTGCCAGTGCATGTTGATAACAAAAATAACTTATATTATTCATTTAAACTTTTTACAATTTTCTCTTAAGTACTTGAATCTGAGATGGACTGCTCCTATCTCCCCCCCGCTCAAGCATGTCACCAAGAAGAAAACTGAGGCTCTCAGCCAACAACTAGCCCCAACCCCAGGCAGATGGGTGAGGCCAACGGTACCACCCAGCCCACTGACTCAGATGACTACAGCTGCATAAGAGATCCAGGCAAAGAAGCAAAGAAACCTCCTAGCAAACCTCACATTCACTAACAATAATATATCATGTATCAGTCTCTTAAGTTACGGGGTGCTCTGTTATGCTTCCATATACAAGGAAAACATCAATAAACTGACCCATGTACAGGATCTGTCTAAAACTACAACTTGCCTCCAATCCCCTTGCCTAATTCTCCTATCTGTAGATGTGCTTTAATGCGAAGTAACAACTCTTGAACCCTCCCCTGCTTCACCAGCTCAGAAAACATAGACAATAAGAACTTAGACATGGACCATGAGACCTTTCACTCCTCTCAAACTGTGGCTTCATCAGGAAGCAGGTGCCTTTGCAACAAGGCAAGGTCTCTGGCCCGTAAAGAGGATATTTGTTTGGGGAACTGTCATTGTGAGAGGCCGGCTGAAGTGCTGCTGGCAGTAAAACACACCGACGTCCTCAGCTTCCACCCCGTGGATGGCGAGGGAGAAGTCAGTGGCAGAACCACTTCCCTGGAATCTGGAAGGGGTTCCAGCAGCCCTGGCAGAAGCCCCAAAGAGGAGCAGCCTTGGGGCTTCCTGGGGTCTCTGTTGGTACCAGGCCATGGAGGTACCTACCTCCATGTTGCTTCTACAGGTGATGGAGACAAAGTCACCTAGAGATGCTTCCAGGGTCTCTGGAGACTGAGTCAGGACAATCTGCCCCCTGCAGCCTGCAAGGACACCCCACCCAAGAAGCACAACGTGTTACCTCTCTTGAAGGCTTAGCCCTGTTCCTTAGAAGAAACATGTAATACTCAAACGTGACAAACATTAGTACCTCTGGCCTTCCCACCTTCTTCTATGTACAAGAATTCATATAGACACGGTAGCCTCAAGACCAGGGAAGCTATGCAACAGGACATAGCATGGCACAGCCCCATCCTGAGAGGCTAATGGGCAAGTCCCTTCTTCATAGCCTGAGCAGGGCCCTGGTAAGCCTCTTAACAGAGGAAGCCATGAGGAAGGAAACAGGGACAGAGGCCAAGAATGGGTTCAGTGCTCTTTGCACCTCTGCCTTAGTTTACTAGCAAGAGTTAAATTAAAACTTCTCTACATGTTACAGTATAATTTTGGAACATTATGTCTGTGTCAGATGCTAAAATTGCTATTCATGATCTGCAAGAATTAAATGTACTTACCCTGAAAGCCCAGTACCAGGATGCAGAAAAGCAGGACCAGGAAGCTCATCTTGGAGTTTCCACAAAATTGCTGCTTCAAGACTTAAGGTCAAGGGGAATGTCACTGGTAGTTAAGGCCAGAGCTACTCTACCATTTGGGTCTAGAGTTAAATAAATACAGATTTCCTTGGAGTTGATTTGCATGCCTTATGACCTGAACAAGAGCCCTCTTCAGGGGCCTCTCAGGGAAGCAGGCTTACTCTATCTGTCGCTTCCAAGAGGTGGTGGGGTGATGGGAGTTCCTCTGGTCCCACAGAGGCTGAGGCTGGACTGAATGTACCAGTTATGCTGCCCCATTCACAGGGCTCTTCTCCAAAAAGGACACCTGGAACACACACAACTCTGCAGAATAGTCCCTGGATATTCTATCTTATGGAGATAGAGGTTTATTCTGCTTAATTAGGTGCCAAGTTAACTGTTGACCTAAGCCCAGACCAGGCCATCAGGATTCCAGGAGAGTCCAGCTCAGCTATGTTTGTAGGGAGCCTCGGGTCCCTGCTGACCTGCTTCACCACTGGAGTCTATCAGGAGATACTTTCCTGATCGCCTAAAATTTGCCCTGCAGGGAATAGATGGAAAAAGTAGATGAGAAAATGGATCTCACTAAAAGCCTTCAGCAGTAGATAAGGTTAGATTGAGCAGCAGGTAAGCAAACGTCTGATTTTTTTAGAGATTTCTTCTATGTACTGAACCAAGATAAACTAGAAAATTATTATCATATAAAACTTTTCAAAATATTTCAAATATCTTATGAGTTTAACTAGAAACACAGAATCAAAATTATACTCATTTCTATACTTTGGGCAGTTTTGTCACTTCACTCACATCAAATATGCCTCCCTAGAGAGGGGAAAGGGTTAGGATAGGAGGTCATGGTGGATCTTATTTGAACCAGGACCTATCCATACCCTCCATGCCCTGAAGACAATCTAAGGTCCGGAGAATAATAGTACATGACTATTCCCTGTAGAGATAACTTCTCCCTGGGGGGTAAAGGGCCATCTCTGGCTAAGTCCTTCATTTTGCATGAGAATAAGGGACAGAGAATGTCTTTAATAAATCCTAGCAATGACCCTCCTGTATGTGCCCTTCAGAACCTGAACACAGTTGGTACTAGATACACTTAGGGAAGTGAATTAAAAGAGAGAGAGAGAGAGACATTGTGATGTATATACACAGAAATTATTGGTACTTCAACACTTCAATAGGATATGACCCCAGAATATCATGTCCTATTTTTTGGAATCTCTGAATTTTGTCCCATCTAAAAAAAAAAGGCCTATGCAGATATAAATTCATGATACTGAGATGTGGAGATTGTTGTCTGTATTAACTAGGTAAACCCTAAGTGCAAAGTGTCCTTATAAAACAGTGGTAGATATTTGACACAGACAAAAGAGCAGAAGGCAGTGGGAGCACAGAGATAAAGACTCAAATGATGTGACCACAAACCAAGGTAACCTGCATCCACCAGAAGCAGAAAGAGGCACGGAGTAGCCCTCCCCTAGAGCTTCTGGAGGAGCCCACCCTGCAGCACCTTGATTGTGGCCTAAGGACACTGAATCTAGGCTCTGGCCTCCAGAACTGTAAGAGGAAACATTTCTATTGTTTTAAGACACAAAAGTTTAAAAAATTTTTCATAGTAGTGCTAGAAAACTAATCTAAACAAGGATCAGGGAAAATATAAACTAAAGAGGCTATGGTTATGTGTAATCTCCTTGTTCAATGCCTTAATGTTACACAGGGTGGGTGGTTAGAGTTACTTATGGTGGAAACAAATGTACATGAAACCCATATCCAAGTGAGGCAAGATAGAATAAATGTTGATAACTTCTAGTTGAAAATGACATCTGGCTAGTATTATCTTGCATAGCCTCTTCAGTCTAAGATTTTTGAATGTGCAAAAACAGAGACATGGCTGATTTTGACTTAAATAATACATTTCATGGTCTATCATATGCCTAAGCCCACAGGATATCCCTTGGTAACTGCAATGCTCCATTTCACAGATGAGAAAATTGCTCATCAGAGTGCACAGGTAATTTGCTCAAAACCCACACAGACCGCAAGTGCTGAGACTGGGATTTTCATTCAGGTATGTTGACCATATCTGTTCCTTTCACATGGATACACACATCCTACAAATGAGCCCACACCAGAATGATGGGATTAAATTCAAGGTCACTAAATCAGTGTCCACATAGCTATTTACCATTTGTAAGTCCTCTTTTAAGAAATGTCTATTACAGTCCTTTAACAATTTTTTAATTAGGTTATTTGTTTGGGCTGTTGTTATTGTTAAATTGTAAGAGTTATATATATTTGGGGGATATTTGTTCCTCATTAAATATAGCATCTGCAAATACTTTCTCCCATTCTACAGGCTGTCATTTTACTCTGTTCATTGTCTTCTTTGCAGTGCAGAAGATTTTTAATATAAAATCCTCTTTGTTTAGTTCTGCTTTTGTTGTCTATGCTTTTGGTGTCATACTCAAGAAATCATTTCCTAGTCAAATGTCTAGAAGTTTTCCCTTGCTTTATTCTAAGAGTTTTATTGTCTCAGGCCTTACATTTAAATTATTAATTCATTTTGAGCTGATTTTTTTTTTTAAGACAGAGTCTCACTTTGTCATCTTTGTTAGAGTTCCCTGGCATCATATCTCACAGCATACTCAAACTCTTGGGCTCAAGTGATTCTCTTGCCTTAGCCTCCCAAGTAGCTAGGACTACAGGTACCTGTCAGAGCACTTGGCTATTTTGAGAGACAGGGTCTCGCTCTTGCTCAGGCTGACCTTGAACCTGTGGGCTCAAGCAATCCACCAGTCTGAGCCTCCCAGAATGCTGGGATTACAGGTGTGAGCCACATTGCCTGGCTATAATTTCATTCTTTAATGGCTAAATTCAAAATGAAGGAGAAAATTTGACAAGCAACAAAATGAAAGCATCAAACAACCTACAAAGGAAAACCCATCAGGCTAACCACAGATTTCTCAGCAGAAACCTTACAAACCAGAAGGGATTGCAACCCTATCTTCAATCTTTGTAAAACAGAACAACCATCAGCCTAGAATTTTGTATCCTGCACAACTAAGGTTTACAATAGAGAAATAAACTTTTTTTCAGCCAAGCAACCACTAAGGGAATTTGCTATGACCAGAACTGCTTTGCACAAAATACTCAGAACAGCTTTAGACACAAATCAGCGTAGCAGATATCAGTGTAAATTTACTTTTAAAAATGTCAAAACTCACAATTCCTGTAAAACAATAGAACAAGAGGTAAAACAAAACAATAAGGGGCTCCCTAACAGGATGAACAGACCAACATCCCACTATCAATAAGTGCTAATAGAGTGACTATCTTCCAGAAGACGGGCTGGGTGCTAATGAACTGAATGTCTTTCAGAAAACAGGTGGAGAGAATGGATGAAGAAACACAACCCAAGTACCCAATGTCTCCAGAAAACACATCTAAACCACAAAGATGCACAAAGACTCAAAGGGAAAAGATGAAAAAAAAAATATTCTATACAAGTGGAAATCAAAGAGGGGTAGGTGTAGCCATTCTATCAGATAAAATTAATTTTAAATCAAAAATGATAAATAAAGACAGAGAAGATAAATGGAGCAATCCAATAAGAATACATAACATATACATTCCCCAGCATGGGAGCTCTCAGATACATAAAGCAAATTGTGTTAGAGCTAAGTGAAAAATAAATAATCACTTAATTGCTAGGAACCTTAACACTCTACTTTCAGAGCTCAACAAATCAAGACAGAAAATAAATAACAATAGACTTAAACCAAACTCTAAATCAAATTGATATTAAAGACATTCACAGACCATTCTACCCCAAAACTACAAAATATATTCTTCTCAGCAGCACATGAGATATTTTCCAAGACTGATCATCTTTTTGGTCACAAAAGAGATTTCAACAAATTCAAAAAAATCAAAGTAATATCATGCACCTTCTCATAACACAGTGGAATACATAGTAGAACTGGAAATCAATCAGAGGAGAAACAGTCAAACCTCCACAAAGTCATAGAAATTAAATAACCTGCTGTTGAATGGCTATTGGGTCAAGATGGAAATTTAGATGAAAACCAAAAAATTCTTTGAACTGAACAACAAAAGGGACACAAACTATCTAAATCCGTGGGACTCAGCAAAAGTATTCCTCAGGGGGGAAATTAATAGCCTTAAAGGCTACATTAAAAAGACAGAAAGATCACAAATTAACAACTTAATGTCATACATCTAGACTAGAAAAGGGATGTGGAGAGAAGGTAACTTGTACACTGTTGGTAGGATTGAAAACTAATACAGACTCTTTGGAAAGAAGTATGGAGAATCCTCAAAGAACTCAAAAGAGACCTTCCATTTCATCCCATAATCCCATTACTAGGCATCTATCCAGAAAAAAAAAAAACTGCCATAAGGACACTCATAAATTGTTTATTACAGCTCAATTTATAATCACCAAGATGTGGAAACAGCTGAGGTGCCCATGAAACCAGGAAAAGATTAATAAAGGATGATATATATATGATGGAATACAATTCATCCATAAAAAGTATAGAGACTTTCCATCTTTGGTATTAACCTAGATGGAATTAAAACACATTTTTCTAAGTATCATAAGAATGGAAAAGTAAGTACCCAATGTACTCAACACTAATAAGAAGCCAGTAGATAAACTAATGAATGCCCACACAAGAGAAAAATTCAATTTAATTCAAGTTGAGGGAAGGGGGGAAGAAGGGAAGAGAGTGAGGGAAGAAGAGAAGAGAAGGATTGGTATGCTCCCACCTAATGGGCACAATGTAAGGATGCGTGGAAACCACTGCATGTTGTATTCCCTGCTACAGAGAAAGAAGCACAGGGGATGGTGAGCATCATAGAGACCTTGGGACAACTTCTCTGCACTTCTCTGAACTATGTTCCAGGTGACACCAAGGCTTTGAGTGGAAGACTTTGGCCTGTAACAGGAAAGGACTCTGCAGAAGAAGCCCTGATGTGTGGCTTATTTAATTCAGCAGACTTTATGATCTAGGTGTCAGGGAAAGGAAAAGATTCAGTGCGAAGCTTATGGCAAACTTCAGTGGGAGAATCACAACCCAGGCCCTGGAGTTCTGTGGATAGCTTTGCCTCCTGAAGCAGAGAATTACAGGTCTACTGGGGTTAAAAAAAAAAAAAAAAGTGCTCCTGGTGTGCTCCAGGGCCCTAGTAGAGATAAAAACACAGACTATAAATATCAAGTGAGTGTGAGCTCAAAGCTACCTATCATGAGCTGAGCGCTTCAGACCCACCAAGTCATAAAGTCAGACAGACTCAACAGCCTGAGATGGAAATTTCCATCACGAGCTGGAAAAGGATCAGAGGGCATGAGTAAGCTGTGCGGGTAGGTGGCTAAACATCTGTGTCACCCATCATGATTGCACCATCACCCACTCTCAACTCAAACCTAGAGTTGCACGGAGGTTTTTAGGACAAGTTGAAGGGAAAGGAAAAAGGTCAGGCTTGGTTCATGAAGGAGTCAGCTCGTGCATGGGTGTGAGCGGAAAATGACTACAGAAACATTATAGCCACACTCAGGGATGACCTTGAAAGGCAGGGGGAGGGGAACCTTCCCACCTGGCAGGGCATTTGCTGTGGCCCAAGTTGAGAACACACACTGAGGGCCAGGGTCTCTTCAAACATATCTCCTGCCCCATTCTCCTTAGCAGATGGCAGTCATTGTGTTTTAGGTCCCTCATAGCATTCCATACATCTTGCACACAGGGTTAAGTGTATCCAGTCTTTTCATTTTCTGTGTTTTGACAGAGATCTTTTCTTAGTCCTCTGATTCTTTCCGCTGTAGGCTCCAGACTGCTTTTGAGTCCATCCACTGAACTTTTCCTTTCCAATGTATTTTGCTTCTAGAATTGTTCTGGGGAGGGGGTAGGGCAGGAATCTAGTGTAATGTAAAGCTCACTAGGTTTGCTGCTTTTTTCCCGATATTCATGCTCCTTTCAATTTTTTCCAGACCTTTGTTGTTTTCTGGCACCTTCACATAGCTATTTTATATATTTTGTAGAGTGTATAATTACCATTGCATAATTATTATTGGTAGGAAAGTTTACCCTAATATACATTACTCTGCCATAATCAAAAATATACTTTTAATCTGTCTACTATTAATCCAGTATATAAATGTGTTATTATACATTTACATTATGCATAAAATCTTGTTGCACTATCTAAACTCAGTAGCCACAAACATAAAATTATTTTATCCTACCCCTACATTTATTCTGCAAATTTCCTTTTCTGTCCCTTAAAATCATCTTCAGAGTATTTAAACACTGAAATAAATCTGCAAAAATGCAACTTTATTACACCAAATTTCATCACAATGTAAATTGCCTAATTTAGAATGCTGCATTTTTTTTTAAGGTTGATACTTCTTTTAAGTTATAAAATCTTGATAGAACTCTTCCTCAAGATAACCATCCCACCTTTGTAATGCAATAACAGCAGCATATGAGAAGCAGCTGTTGAGGAACATAATCTTCAAATAATCTTGATCACAATGGCCCGCTTTTTTTTTTTTTTTTAGAGACAGAGTCTCACTTTGTCGCCCTCAGTAGAGTGCTGTGGCATCACAGCTCATGGCAACCTCCAGCTCTTTGGCTTAGGCGATTCTCTTGCCTCAGCTTCTCGAGTAGCTGGGACTACAGGCATCCACCACAACACCAGGCTATTTTTTGTTGCAGTTCAGCTAGGGCCAGGTTTGAAC
>CAUYON010166875.1:0-19469 GCA_963573935.1 Arctocebus calabarensis
ACAGGCGCCCGCCACAACGCCCGGCCATTTTTTGGTTGCAGCCGTCATTGTTGTTTGGCGGGTCCTGGGGCTGGATTCGAACCCGCCAGCTCAGGTGTACATGGCTGGCGCCTTAGCCCGTTGAGCCACAGGCACCAAGCCATGAGTCATATATTCTTGAGGCAGGTTTCTTTTTAAACATCTGCCACGGCTTCCCCCACATCAGAGCTGGTGTTCCAGACTCCCATGGCCCTGATGAAGGATAACAGTCTGCTTGATTGGCTGATTCCACACCCTGGTGCGAAGGGCCGAGGAGGCAGCACTTGTGTCTCTGCCACTTCTCTGGCTAGTTCCCAGCTGCTCTCTCTGTCCCCTGCCTCACTCCCAACCGTGGAAGACAGCAGCTTCTTGGCGATGAACTGGCTTCTCTGCTACAACCCTGAGTTCATCTTATCTGGCATCTTGTTTTATAGCTCATTTGACTGGAGTTTGAATGCCAGACCTCTCTGTGGAGGGGCTTTTATGGTCAGGGCTCTTCTGGAAGATCCAGACCAAGCTGCCAAGTGGCTGAGATGCCATTTCTGTTTGCATTCTTTTAAGGACTGCCTTGGCATTTCCTTTGCCAGATAGCAGTGTTGAAAGCTTCGATCCTTCATGGTCTAGGGAACAGGAACCTGGATTTTAGCAGCTGTCCCTAAGTGTTTACTCCACATAGACTACTTTCAGTGTGACAGATGCCTCGCTACTGGCAACAGCTCTGACACCAGGGGCCCTTTGGGAATGCCACTGGCATCTGGAAAGCAGCTGGTGGTGGATACAGCATTCTCTCAGCTATAGTTGATATATTTGCTATAGACCATTTGGAAGAAAAGGGCAATTAGGCTTTCTGGTGAATTGGATGAGGGCCTATCTGATAGGGGAAGAGGTGCTACACCTGTAGGATTCTTTAAGATTGAGTCTGGAAGATGTCTCAGCCTCACCAGAAAAGTGATTTCTAACTGTTTTTCCTTTTGCCTTCATTCTGGCTTTAGCATCATAAAAACACAGGTCTTTCAAATGACTGAATCTACTCTTGTAACAAGTCTAAAGAACAAAATGAATACCTTCTCAAAGGAGTCAGTTTTGATGTACAGTTGCTTGTTATTAAAGGTGTGAGTCTTGGGACTTCAGAATGCCTGGACCATGTATCTTATTGTTGCAAATCCAGACATTAACATGACATTTGTACTTACTTGGGGACATTATTCAAGAGTGTAGATACAGGGTGGCACCTGTGGCTCAAAGGAGGAGGGTGCTGGCCCCATATGCTGGAGGTGGCAGATTCAAACCCAGCCCCGGCCAAAAACTGCAAAAAAAAAAAAAAAAAAGAGTGTAGGTACAATGGCTTCAGCACCAGGATCAGGATCATAATTCTCCCAACCATTAAAAGTTGAGCCAGCTATAGTGGTGTGGCTTTTTCCATTACCTGGAATCTGAAAAGTTTAAACAATCCCTCCAATAAATGGAAATATTAGAAAATACAGTCATACTTTGCAGCTCTAGCAACAAGCAGTGATTGAATTTCCCTGAGTGCTTGGGTATGGTAGTCACAGCCATGTTTAAAATGTTCTTCAAGTTCTCTACTAGAATTTAGAAAGAAAATTTATAATTGTAAAAGCACTTGTAACAGCACTTTGTCAGCTTTGATGCACCTTAGATATGCCTCAAACTTTAGGGTCTCCTGCTGACCTCTTTGCACTGTTGACAGGATTTCCCAGTAATTTTGGTGCAGGAACTTGAAGCCTGAACCAGAGGACAACAGCATATTTTCATTCACTGATCCTTTTTATCAAAATTTTTGTTTTTGTAGACCCTGAAAATCATACTCCTCAGGTTGTGTACTCTTCACGTTTGGCAAATACCACTTGTGCTCTATCAGGAATTCCTCTCTTGTGAAGTCCACCCTCCCTTTCTCTCTCACATTTCTGGAGATCTCTATTGTTGCCCACTTTGTAGCATTTCTCACCTAATTGTTAGAATTTCCAAAAAGGATATATAAAAAATACCCACTTTCTAAGAACTAATGGCAAAGCTCAGAGGTTTCTGTGGTTCCAGGAAGACAGAATAGCCTACTGTTCCCAGAATGACACTGCTGGTGCCACTTGATCCTTCAGCTTCCATGTCAGATTCTGCACTTCATCTTGAACCTGTGTCTCATTCCATCTGCTGAAGTTAAAATAACCAGTGTGATTTAGGACTTGATGTTGTGCAGACAATCTTTTCACAAAGACATTTGTAAGTTCTAATTCAATTGATGATACCTGATGGTTGCGGTAGCTGGGATGACTCAGGTCCTACCATGTGTTGAGGCTCACACTGAGGGTGCTGAGGTGGTGCAGCAATTCTTGGCCATCTGGCAGCTGGCCACCTGTGTCCTGCTTCACTTGGACATAGAAGTACTTCATGCAGACAGAGATAGCAAGGGCACTGCCAGGCATTGGTAGCTCCAAAACTAGTGTTAACCCCCACCCTCACCCCAGTCTTGAATATTTATTGACTTTCCTCTGGGCTGCCTTATTATCTCCCCCCAAAATAGGGCCCAGGCCAGGTCCTGCCTCAAGAAGGGCTGGCTGCCCTGCTGCCGTCTGAGTGAGTGCCAGTGAAGGGCTAGAGCTTCTCTGCATTTTGCGCGTCTCGTTCTGTTGGGGAAACCACATGTATGCTGCAGCCTTACTTTTGCTCACAGCGTGGACATGTTTGTGATATTTGCTCTGCCTGGAAGGGTATGGTTTTCCTCCATGTTAGAGAGGCTGCTCTTGGGGGTTCTTGTTTTCAAGCCTGGAGAAATGATCTCTCTGACAAGCTACTACAGGGCTGGTCATGCTGCTGACAAAGTTCACTTCTGTTACTTCCACCAGGTGGCTAATTATGGAGTGGGAGGACAGTATGAGCCTCACTTTGACTTCTCCAGGGTAAGGCGCAAATTGTGGGTACTTTCTAAGGGCCCTGAGGAGGCTAGAGCTTCTGGGAGCACTTCAGCCTCCATATCAGCAGCCCCCCTCACCCCACACCTCCTTCCCCTTCACAGTCCCATACTGACCACCTCGCCCCAGGAAACTCTTTGTTACCATCAAAGCCCAAGTCTGGAACTAAGGAGCCTGTGGAGCCCAGTGGAGCTCGGCTTTTTCCCCTGCAGATGTGGGTCTCCCTAACCCTGCCCTGACCCTGTCATTCTTGATTCTCAAGCAGAGGGCCTCACTGAGCCTTTGTGAAAATTGTTCCTGGTCCCTTTCCTCTTCCCTCATATCCTGACCAGTATTTCCTTTGCAGCCTTGGCACATATTACAGGCTGATTTATGGAATACATAACTTATTACCTTCCCCTTTTTACCCTAGTCCAGTGGGTGGTGGGTGAAGTTGGTTGCAAACTTGGGTGAAAGTTGTTGTCTGTTGCAGAGACCTTTTGACAGCGGCCTCAAAACGGAGGGAAATAGACTAGCCACATTTCTTAACTACGTAAGTATTGGGTCCAGGACCTCCTGTTCATTCTCACTTAATTTTATAGAACCATGAGCGAGATGCTTTCAAGCGTTTAGGGACGGGGAATCGTGTGGCCACATTCTTAAACTACGTGAGTATGATGTGTGCTCGTGGGCCCTAAGGGGACCCTGGGTCCAAAGGATGTCTTAGATCCCACCCCGTTACGGCTGATGACCACCAGCTGTTGAGTTATGGCCAGGTTTTTCTGGCCCTCAGCACCCTTCTCTGCTGGAGAAGACAGAATTGGCTTTTGCTCCCATTCATGTGATCTCCACCTCACAATGGACTTTCACATCCCTAGGTCTGTTTTATTTTTGCCAATTTTTAAAATTGTGCTAAAATACACACAACATAAAATTTACTATTCTAATCATTTTTAAGTGTACAGTTCAGTGGTATTAAATACATTCACAGTGTACAAGCGTTGCTAACACCTACCTCCATCTCTTTTTATCTTGTAAAACTGAAACTCTACACTCATTAAACAGCAGTCCCAGATTCCCCTCCCCCAGGTCCTGGCAACCACCATTCTACCTTCTATCTCTATGATTTTGATCACTCACATTGTGTAAACTCATGTGACACAATCACAGCGTCCTTATCTTTTTGCACCTGGCATATATGTCCTTAAGTTTCATCCATGCTGTAGCATATTCTGGGTCTTTTCTTTTTTTTTATTTTTTATTTTTTTTTAATAATTTTATTGAATCATAATTATGTACATTGGTGCAATCACAGGGCACGATTCATATACATTCAGAAATATTTTGATCATATGTTACAGATATCCTTCATGGCATTTCCTTGATCACTATATAAAGACATTAATACTCTACCTTTAATAAGTTTCGCCAGTACCCTGCTAAGATGCACTGTAGGTGTGTTCCCACTAATTAATGTCCTCATTTCTAAGAACCCAACCATTGCATGTGTTGTTTTTATTTGTTTAAGATTATAAACTCAGTGTAAACTTATTTAAACAGGACATTATTAGACTAATTGGAAAATGTTACATCGAATTATATTTCCACATCAAGTTATATACCTTAAATAAATAGATTTTTTCCCTCTCTTTTACTCAATAAATCTTTTATGTTAGCCTCATTGAACCCAGACTAACCTGATTCTAATGGATTAAATTTTACTTATTTTCAAACAGTAAGTATAGATTTAAAGAAAAATGTCCTAAAAGGTTGATTTGCTGTTCCAGATCATGATATTGACTTTAAATAACTTTTACATAATGCTTTTCTGAGGAAATTTTAACCCAACCATGTTTAAGAGCAATTTACATGGGAGTCAAGATTTAGTCCTGGCTAGTGAAATAATCTGTCTTTGACAAATTACAATTAGCTAACAACGTGACAGAAATAAAAATACACTGATTGAAAAATTAAAAAAATATATATCTTAACCCTCAGTTGGTTTTTCCTCAGGGCCCTGCGGGAATGGTGTGGAGGTGGGAAGAGCATGTTTTGAGGTCTAGGGGGTATGGAATTATCCGTACATAATATGGATAATTGGTTGACTGGTGTACAACCTCAGTCACTCTCCGTAAGTAGAAAATCCACAAAAGGTAATACAGATCAAGAATGTTGGAAGTGACTTTTAAATCATCTAGTGCAACCCCTTCACTTCACAGATGAAGGAAAAGAAGCCCCCGAGAGTTAATGGAGAGAACCAAGGTCACATAACTGGGGAAAACGTCTGTTTCCCGTTACCCTTAAGGACACTGCCCAGCTCCTCCAGGATTACTGTGCTTCCTTTAGGCCTGAGGCACATGCTTCTAGAATTTTTTTAGAAAGTCATTCCTTTATGCTAAATGTTACAACTTGTGGAATTTAAACTGAGTTGCTACTGTATGCCTGGAAAATAATCTACACTTGTATATAAACTTTTAGATCCATTTCACTTAAGTTTCTTAACTCACAACACACTTTTGTTGCTTGAATTTCAAGATGTGATCTTTTGTTTTATTTTAGTCTACCTGAGTGCGCTTCCACAGCTTTGGTACTTGACCCAGAATGAACTAGTGATCTCTATAAATAGATATTGGCCCTGTCTGTTTCCAATCTTCTTACTTAAATATCCTAAGGAATTTTCCATCTAGCAATAAAATGTATAACTGCGAAGGGAAATGATTCCAATTCCTAGAATCCTGCACAAGACCGTTATCAAGAAAGGTGTAAAGACAGACATCGGGGTCTGTTCTCTATGAAGAAAATATGTTTAAATCTAAATGGAAATGTGAAATGACAAGGAGAGAACCCAACGCACTGAAAGCCAGACGCCACCCTGGTTACTCTGTAGAACAATCAAAAAACGTATTTTTTCCAAAGAAAAGTTCCAAGAAGAGAACTATATGTAGCTTTATAAAAAATGCTCATTTACATCTCTTTACATAATGAGGAAAACGAGATCAAATCCAGGCCCTGAAGAATTGTTTCCCTCTCCCTCCCTAGTACTTTTGCTTCTTGCTGTAATATCAATATTGTCAGAAGATTATTTGCGAGCCAGTCTAGACTCCCCCAAACCTTGAAGGTCATAGTAAGTGCAGACCTCAAGTATATATAAAAAATGTTTTGAAATATTTAATATTAGGTGTAACTCCTTGAAACTAAGATATATATATATATATATATATATATATATATATATATATGCTACAGCTAAATAAATCTTACTAAAGCTCTTAATTACCAAAACATCTTCAACTCTTTTAATGTAGTATAACTAATGAGTTTACTAGCTAATCAAGCATCGTTGCTTACATAAGAGCAACATGGTTGAACCTAAATATTCCTCTTTGCATGCAGTGTCACATACTTTGTTTCAATTCATATGTCAATCATTTGATAATTTCAACATGTATTTTTAAAAGTTAGCAAAATTCCAGATTGCTAAGCCACCTATTACAACTATAATACTTTAATTCTCATTTATATTTTGTGAGTGAACTTGAATATAGTTATGCTTGTAGAATTCACAGTGTCTTTTGTTCTGGTTTGGACAAGATAAATATTCTGTTCAATAAAAACCTTTGAGCAATCAATTTACATAAGGTTTTATGGCAGATTCAAATGGTCTCTGCCATCATTGAGCTTGCATTCTATATTTGGAGGACAAAAGATTATTCATCTTAGATTCCACTCACTAGAGAATATATAGGAGGTAGTATATTTAAAATAACTAGAAAGCAAGAAAGTACTTTAGAGTTTTCTAAATAAAACCACCAAAAATGAAGCACAAGTGAATTATAATGATACGTTGTACCAAACTTCTATTCTTCATATTGGGCATAAAGTTTGTTAATATCAGCACATGACACTAGACGTGCTATTACTTAATGGATGTATGAATTATGAATAATTATCATGTTAGAATGAGTTCTTGAAGAGACAATTAACTGGGCCACTAGTGACACATTTCATGTTTTAGTTTTAAAATGAACTTTCAAAACTTCAGATTACTGTGGGTACATATGTTTTAGTTACAAATTTGCTTTGCAAGGTTAAAGTCAGAGTTATAGGTGAGGCATTCATTCATAAAGTGTGCAATAGCATGGATACCTGTGCCATGTACACGTGGGTGGGAATTTACCCATCCCCCAATCTGAATTTCATTGAGTTCCGCTTTTATATGAGCATATAGGTGTGATCATCTAGTTCCAGTTTATTGGAACATGTGGTATTTGCTTTTCCATTCTTGTGATGCTTCACTTGGGAGAATGGTCTCTGATTCCATGCAGGTGGGTACAAAAGATACCAGATCTCCATCTTTTTATGGCTAAATAATATTCCATAGTGTAAATATTTCACAATTATTAATCCATTCATTTACTGAAGGACATTTGGACGGTTTTCACATCTTTACAATGGTGACTTGTGCTTCTATAAACATTCCAGTGCAAGGGTCTTTGTGACCAAATGTTTTTTTTTCCCCCTTTGAATGAATACCTAGTGATGGGATTGCAGAACCAAATGGTAGATCTGCTTTTAGTTCATTGAGGAACACAACCAAGCCCAGAAGGAAATTAATTCTCATGTAATTTCACTGTCCTTTTATTCTCGGAATAAAGCTCAGTGGGCCATCTGTATAGGAAAACAAAACAAAACACCACCACCTTGGAAAAGAACCGTGTGGGCAGAGATACACAGCTACCAGTCATCCAGACCCAGAGGGAGGAGAAGACTCCTCAGTTTCTCTCATTCTCACCCCTCACTAAATGAGGATATTTACTGTGAATCTTCTATAAGCCACACCTTTGTCGTCAGAGTGGAATTCTCTCCCCAAGTGAGAGCACACTTCTTTCTTCTACTATTTCAAGAAGTCAAAAAGATGTTTCTGCCTCCTTCTCAATTCAACTTATAGACAACTTTCATTTCTGAGGATACTAAAAAACTTTCCCAGATGTCCCACCAGACAATCGATATATGTCTCTCATTTCATATATGTGTGTATACCAATATTTATATTCAAGAATATATTTTCTCAAAATTGCAATATTCATTCAAGTTTACTCAATGAATTAGATTATGACTTAATTTTGTCCAAATGTCTTGGGTAGTTTTCCACTGAAATTTATGTGAATAAGTATTCCAGATTATCACCCCCAGATTAGGCAGTGAAACATTAGCTAGATTTACCATAGAAACCGGGGCTGTCTGATTTTCTTGCAACTCTTATTGAGCACTTACTCTAACCATGACATCGTGCAAAATTAAGAGTTAATACAATTTTCAAATGGTGGCAGAATACTTATCACCTATATAAAACAAGAACTCTAAATTTCTGTCTGTGTTCTGAGATTAATTTTCATAATATAGCTTTACTTTTTGATTAGTGTTCATTAAGACAGTAGTGGAAATAGCAAAGGTTCAGGTTTTTGTGAAAAGTTGGAAAATGTAGTGAAAACTAACAATGGGAAAATCTTCCATTCCTCTCAGGATAAATCTACAAAGGATGAGGACTTCCAACAACCACTTCTAAAGCAAATGTAATTCCCAGGTTGAAAATACAAGTGCATTTATTTTTAAAGTTATCTTAAATAAACCAAAGTTGTATGTTTGACCAGGTAGATGCACCTGCTGCCTAGGGAGAGTCTTGAGATTCTGCTTCTTTGCCAGTGGTGACAATTGTATCCATCTATCTTTACCTCACAAATCTGTCTATAGATCTATTTATTAACAATTTACCTTTACATTATGGATATCTATGTGAATTTAATATTGAAAATGCTGAGACTTTACAGAATGCTATTATTTATTGGAAATGCACATTTAACCACAAACCATTTCCTCTGCCATGATGTTTACAAAGTTAGGGCCTTATAGACAGATATAATTTAGCTCCTCCTGGTTGAATAAATCACAGTAGATTTAGGAAATTGAAAAAGATGAAAAGTGCTTCACTGGTATGCATAAGACTTTGTTCTCAAAACTACTACTTAACAACTGTACCCCAGGCAATAGCTGCCCTTATGACAGCCGCTATCAATAGCGACACAAGTTGTCTCTTGTGATCTCTGAACAGTGTGGCATGGATTTAAATGGATAGGTTTTGGAGTCAGCCAAACCTGAATGCTAATTAGAAACTGCCCATGGCAGCGAGATCATAATTAAGTAGCTTCCCTTCTTTCTGTAACATCTGACTTATGCTGCCAACATCTGGAAAGGCTTGCAGAGAAGATCTGTATTTTTAAAGAAAATAATTTTACTCTGAGAGAATCAAAAATTCATCCTGAGCTTGGAAGATATTGTAAAAGAAATCTTCCCTAATCCATCTCAAGTCTTACTATCACCGTGCAGAGTTCTTTTTCTCTCTGAATTCCCTCCCCCAACTCATCGGTTCTTCCCTAGAACGCGGTCCCTAACCACATCAGGCACTGTCCTGCAGAGATAGATGCTCACGCATGGGGCCCAGGCTGGAGAATACTTCAAATAATTTCAATTTCTACAGTACAGAAATTTCAATTTCTTCAGTCTACAAGGGTGACTATTGTGTCATTACTGTGGCTCACATCTCCTAGCCCAGCTATGAAGCTTATTTTATTACTGAGGCCTTTGTCTCTTGTTCCTATCAATAGAAGCCCTTTCCTCCAGGGGTTATTGGTGTGCTGCAGGGGGGAAAATGAGGTTGGTTAGAGAAACAAAGTCCTATGTTTTTGAGCTTCAACCTTCTGTAACATGGATCCCAAAACAAGACTTTTCTCAGAGGGGCATTATGAAGATAGTTAAAAGAGGATTTATAAAGCAGGTGGTAAGCGAACATGTTGAATAAATTATAGTTATTTTTACCATTATCATGGTCTCCAAGTAAGATCATAGGCCTTCTAGAATCACGTAGGGTTTATGCTTTGTCTTCACATTCTTATTTAATACCTACCTTTATTACCTATATTGTGAGATTTTTCACGATCAGATTAGCATAGAACACGCTGGAGACAGTAGATACCCCATTTACAGCACGCACGTACAAACACACGCTCAGACGAGCACATATGCTCACTCGTTTCATATTCCTAAACACTAGCTTCCACAGTCACTCTGATAGCCGTAACGACTCGTGAGTATTTTCTTTCCAGCATAGAGACTCTCTTTCAACTCCCTACCCTGTTTCTCCTCGTCTGCTCCATCTTCCTTCCTGCCCACACCCTCAGCCTTCCCGTCAGGAGTGGAGTCCACGCCACCATCAAAGTAAGACGCAGCCAACGGAGCGAGATACCCTGGGGAGATTAGTGTGGAATAAAAATGGCTCCAGAATAGCCCCTGATAAGAGCGAGCTTGAGAACAGACATTTTGGACAGGTACAAATGAAAGAGCATTCACACAGGGACATCTCTAAGTCTGTTACTGCTGGGAAAAACCCAGCAGACGAGATAAAGACTCCGCCGCTCCTTATCTCAGCATTGGTGTGCACTCCTGGCCCTTGCCTCCGATGCATTCAACTGCTTAGCTGTTTATTGACATAATAGTTGCAGGTCTGGACACGTGTTAGGACACATTAAATCACTTATTAATAGGAATTATTACTTTTCGGCTGTCAGAAGTGCTTATAAAGGAAAATTGTCACCATGGTTTTTTTCCCCATTAGTTGAGCCTTATGACAAATTTCACATTTGTAAAATGATATTTGCGCTGCCTTGAAGCTATTGGAACATTTAAATCTACTAATAGCTGCTATTTTCCTTTTTCATAAATTAGAAGGGAAAAGGAAGAAAAATAACAAGTTTCAAAAAACCACACGCTATTTTAAGTCAAGAGCTTAACCAAGAAAAGGCAGGTGTTTAGATTTGGCTTTCATTTCTTAGAAAAATAAATGAATATAAAATTACAACGTAGTCATTTCTATACATATCTTCATCCTTTCCACTACGATTGCCAGGTTTTAATAGTTTATCATTTATAGCAAAACGTAAAGTAGGTCAAATGGGAGTGCTCCTATTAGTAAAACGTCCTCCGTGAGCTGTTTAACAATGCGAAGGGAACTTGTTTACTGGCCTTCCCTGTCTGTAATGTTCTGTCACAAGATCGTAAGCCAAGAAATATATAAAATAATTGAGGAATCTATTTGTAGTCCAGAAATTCATAAAATCAGGGTGAAATTTTCATCCCTCTCTTAGTGTCCGGTCTCCTCATGATGAGGTTCGGTAAAAGCACATTAACAAAGGGGAAGAAAATAGTTGAGTGAGGTTCTGACATGGACGGGTCCCCAGACAGCATAGGGCTCCTCTCACTGGCTACTCTCTTCCACCCACAGGACTGCCGACTCCCTTTGGCACAGGGGACTACGCGACATGGTGTCAAGTGCTCATAGGATTCTGGATGACTAAGCATCTTCATTCAACCACCATGCCGCTAACTCCACCTGGGAAAGAGCCTGAGAAGGGTAATGTCAACATCGTCTACTGCCTTCAAACCCACATCAGAGCAGCACATCTGGGGGTTCACCTCGCCTCGCAGTCAGAACTCCAAAGACACTCACTTTGTGAATGTCAGGATAATTTTATGAGAACCAGACACCAGGCAACTGATGTGGGGCTCAGAAAAAAAGGCAGACGGTTGCATGTGAACTGTTTGGTTTATTAAAAAGAGTATGAGTATGAGGCCCCCTGTAGTAGTCACTGAAATTTCCAGACAAATTGCACCTGTGCTAGGCCTAACATCAAAGGGCAGAGACACTCCGCAGTAATGAGATTTTGCAGCGTGGTGACTCCACATGAGGGAAAGTCATGGATTAAACAATTCAGTCAAATCTGGCCAGTTTGGGGATAAGAATCAAGAACACCAGAACGCAACACAGGACTCTTCTAACAAGAAAGCACTACCCTTATTTGTTGCTTAAAATCCCATTGTGTGCATATCCTATTTATTAAGTGATAAACATGCAAGGTGGCCCCCGCTCTGCCCCAACACAGATAATGCTGCGGTGCGGGTCCTTGAGGGTTTTCCCTATTGTGGGAATCTGGGGGGAATATAGATAGACAGACCCAGACATACAGACACACTCACAGGTGGGGAGGAATGTGCACCTGAAAATCGTAATGCCAGGTTGTTCTACACACCTGTCAAAACAGTCTATGGTGGAAACCTTTACCTAATGAGGGAAAGTAAATATTGTTAAATATAGAAGAAAACTTTTCTTTCCCCCACTTGCTTCTTCTCTTATTTACCTGTGGCAGCATCTTAATTTATTCAGTTGTACAAGAAAGGAGCCAAACCTTGGCTTTCACATGCCTTTTTCCTTTCTCTTTCTTATAGTCACCAACCTCATGGAACCTACGGCATCTACATAGAGACAGTGGGAATAGCAACTTCTACGGGGCCTTGGAATCCTCCTATTGACCCATCAGTGCTCTCACTAAGCCATCAGCCTTCATTTCTTCTGCTTTAATTTGGTCTTTCATAATTTCCTGATATTTTGACATCTATGGTGCGCTCCCCCGGTCGCAGTGCAGAGCTGTGTTTCTCAGCCTGAAATGTATCTCTCATTATAATAATATCCCAAACAGCCTTAAGACTTAAGAAACATGCCACCTCTCTCCTATAGTAATACTAGTTGGCAAACGTTTTTATAGCACTTTTTGCATTTTATGGCAATTATATGTTAATATCCCTCTCTCACCAGTAACACATTTCTTGAAGAAGGAATTATATCTCGTTTGTAGCTCAAGTGCCTGAAAATGGCAACTGTTCCACAAATGTTTGCTGAATGGGCTTTTGTTGTTACCTCCCCTGGCTCTTATCTGTTCTTTTCACATTATAGTTAATTATCTGAAAAAGTAATCCTATGTGAAGATGTTAATATAAAATTATACCTCTTTTAATAAGCTAAAAAATAAGCAAACCTGCACGATATATTTATTCAGCCTTTACATATGCGTGCTAGAAAATAAGCAAGAAGAAAAACAGAAAAATCATCAACAACATAACCTTCTAAATATAAATTGCTTCATGGTGAGGAGCCAAGGACAGGATGTGGCAGAAGTGCAGAGGTAAGATTTTAGAAATAGTCATAATCCTGTAGTCCATGTTACCTATGTAATTAACATGCATATTCTTATATCATTAATGCCTTAAATGGGTCAAAATGTCAGTGAATTGTAAATTACAAAGCATGATAATAAAATTCTGTTCCCCCCTCAAAATAGCGGGGATAAAAGGAAACATTGTGTGTATATTTACTTCTGAAATGACTATTTCTCCTTCAAATAATCTTGGATTTTGTAATTTTATGACAGGAAGATTCTAGAGAAATGATCTTTTCATTCGAAACTAAATAAGAAACACGACTGACATTATGTGATTGTGAGCAAAATACTGTCTACTCATGTGTTATATTAAAACGTCTGGTTCTCACATCAAGGAATCTTAAGTGCAGTGAGGCTGGTAAGTTCATGACCAGGCCGGCCCGTGTTACTCCACAGCCCAAGCTGTTTTCACTAGGCCTCAGCCCCGTGCTCCAGGCTGCTGCCTATGGGAAACACACGCGTACAGGCTGCCTGTTACAGAAACCACCAGCAATGATCGTTGGAATCCCTAAAGCAAATACTCAGAACTGGGAATAAGCCTGTCTTTCTTGACATTGACAAGTGGAATTATTTGTCCTATAGGTAGTAGAAAGGGCTGAGACAAACTTAAAAGCCAGTGAGACCAGGATCTCTCTCACGATACTTCATGAATTAATCCCAAGTAGCCACGAGCCTGACATTTCCCGTTCCCTCCATTTGAACCTCTCCACACTGTGTTGACGCAGTTTGCTGAGCCTACCGGGCATGCCGGCCTGCTTAGATGCAATTTTCAAATGCGTCCTCGGTTTTAAGGCATAGCTAAGTGCCTTTCCCTCTACAATCGGAAAGTATCGGAAAGTCCACTTAACTCTCATTTTTTTTTTTTTCTAATCAATATTGTAGCCAGTTTTTGCATATCTGTTTCCCCTACATCAAAAACAGACAGTAGTACTTTGGAAAAAAATAAGTTTGTTGAGTGAGTTATTGAATGTTTCACCAAGTGAACACACATGGAACAGGACGCAGAACCCACATCGAGGGGAGGCAACGCCTGGACGCTTCTTAACAAAGAGCTGTAGTCAGACAGGAGACATGATGAGGTTCTCGACTTTTGAGAAAGCTCTGGAAGCCTCGCTCTCCTGGCTTCTCTCCATCATTTTCTGAGATCTATTTGTCAAAGAGTCAAAGAGATGAGGAAATATTTACTTATGGAAGGCAGCAGGCATAGGGGCGTTCATGCCCCGTCTGGTGACTTAAAACGAGACATTCTCTGGACCTCAGTTGTGTTACTTACAAAATTAAACATTAAACCCAAGTAATTTCTGACGTTCCTGTATGGCCATGCTATGATTCTACAGACGAAGAAATTGAATCTAAGATTAAAAGGGAACAAGTGAATTTGTATTTTTCTGGATACAATATAAATGCATCATCATCTTTTTGTGATTCATTTTATTCAGATATTTTCGGGAGTCAGGAAACATGTAGTGCAAGACAAAACCATAAACAAGCCGCAACTAACAAATCAAAAAAGAATCAGAATAGATATAACTTCAACTTATTTTACGTGTTAAAAAAAGATGATTTTCAATGTTTTTTCCTGTGTGATATGGAGTGCTGGTGAGCACTGGACTAAACACATTTTAGGACAGATCTCATTAAAGGGGCTACATAAAATCACCTCTTCTGAACAATAGAAGTCAAATGAATTCACTAATAAGATCAAATATAAGATGATATTGATATGAGACTAATTTTTGAACCATTGAATGTTCGTCTAATCAGCTACGTAAAAAGCATTTATTTCTATGGCTTTTTTTCCTCTTTATTGAAGTAAGAAAAAAATCATCAAAAATGACATCTCTATACTTAAAGTTTACTAAGCTAAAATTTTATATTAAAAAGCTATGTGATGTAAACAGCAATACAAATCAAGTTACTGCCGATTAATATAGAAGGAATGCTTAATTATTCAAAACACAGTACAATATCATTTCCTCCCTTTATGAAATCCCATCTTAGATTGTGCTAAATCAACAAAGAACAGTCAGATGCAGTCACAAAAACGTATTCGTGTGTAATTTAAGTATATGCTTATTCAATTATCCTTCTGAGATAGAAAGATAAACTGAAATGCTTGTTAAGAATTTAATGCCAAATAGGAATAAGGAACCGATACAAGCTTAGTCCTCACATCCTTCCAACATGTGGAAAGAAATGTGTTGTTAGGCATAAGGGGCTCAAAATAGGAAATGAAAATCATAGTGAGCCATTGGAAGAGAAAAAGAAAAATCTTGAATTTCTTTCTTTTTTCTTTTTTATAAAGAGATTATTTAAACAAATACAAAGAAGGCAAAACAGGGCATTGAGTATGTAACCCATGAGAAATATTGTTTCTGGAAGTAGAGGTGACCTTCTCTGGAGATTTATTGGGAATTATTTCCTGACCCACGTCCCAAATTTCTCTGAAATGTATTAATCTCCCTTAGGGCACTCTGTTATAACAATACCTCCCCATTCATTCCGCTTTGACTGCAATACTACTTTAAATATTAATTTTAGAGGAGCTAATTAGCCATGTGATTATGCTGTAATCATATTGAATTCCATACTCTGAAATGAATTTAGCATAATCTGGACCTAAAGAGGCAATAAATTCAACACCCACTGAGTCACTAGGAAACCAGTCCAGCAACTTCACTAATAAGGGGCACAAATAACAACTGAATAATGGAGAAATCCCTGAAAGAGTAAAAGGAAAGCCCAAGACATACAAACATGTACAGCCTTCCATGGTTATTCAACCAGTCAGGCTACCTGTTAAATAAGTTGAAACCCAATTTCAATTCTTCTTAGAATTGGTCAGAAATGCAAAGAAAGATTGTGTGGAGCTTGCCCAATTGAAAATGTCAGCTGTTGGAGAGGAAGCACAGGTGCCCTTGGTCTGTAAATCTTTGCAAAGGGGCAACAGTGTACTTGAATAAGATGTGTGACAATCGAAGACATTTGCATCAGATACTTGCAAAATTTTTGAGAGCTTTTGAAGGCTTGTGAGTGTTAACCTCCATGTCTCCATTTAACAGTTAGAAAAAGGAACTTCTTTAAAGGTTTGGACATTTAAATGAAGGAAAGCAGTGTAAGGAATTGTTGCTTTACTGCTGTTACTAATATATGTGTATGCAATAAATGTGTGTGTGAATGGATATGTATGAAAAAAGACTTTTCAAACTTCTGGATTAAAATTTTATGTGCTCTAAACACCATTTGTAACCAACTGCCTAGTGAAGAGCGGGGTAACTTTAAGATAATAATTTATTTTATTTACTCATCACCCCCACTTTTGACGCAAAGTTATCATCTCTGTTTTCAAGATGAAAAAACTAAAACTCACACACAATTTTGTATAAAATCAAACAGGTATTAAATGATCAAACCAGGACTGAATCTAGATCTCCTAATTTGATGTCTTTCAGGCATCTCTAATGCATCACACAGATAAAAAGCCATGTGATTTATGTTTTTATTTATTATAGAAAAAACATTTATTTATTTTTGTATAATGTATATATTTGTATATTTGTATATATTTTGTATATTTGTATATATGTATCATTCATGTAAAGATACAGCTGTGCCATATATAATAAACATATAGTAAAATGTAAAAATATAATGCAGAAATTAAACCACTTATTCCACCCTTTATCAAAAAGTCTTCATTGCTATTTTGATATATGTTCTTTCAGTATGATTTCTTTGATGCTATAGTTTCTTGGGTGCTCTATATTTAATATATATCTATTTAAATTAACACATTAAATGTATTAAATGTATTTCTTATTTTTAATATCTTGCTCTATTTTCATAAGTCAATAAATATAGTTTTGTTTATATGCTATTGTTCCTAATGAACATGATTTATATTGTTAAAATCAAATGTCATCATTTATTTCTTGGTGGAAGCTGTGTGTCTTTGTGTCACATGTTTCTTTAATATAGATATGAAACTTATGTTCATATACTTCAGGCCTCTTTCATCAGTTCCTTTTTTGGAACAGATTTATAAACTAAAATAACTGTGTCAGAAATCATAGACGCTCACATGGCCTTTTGTAAATGTCATCAAATTCTCTCCAAAAATAACCCTCACACAAAGTAGACAGTGATATAATAATGAAAGATCTTCAAGAGATAGTACCTGTGGTAGTACCCAAACACGACCAAGAGAAAATGCAGTGTGCGCGGATTGATGGAAAAGATGGCAAGGACATGGAGACTGACATTAGGAGAAACAAAGAGTGGAGACCGGACTGGTCTGGAGGAAGCAGAGGCAAAGAAAAAGGCTGAAGACAGAGAGAAAAGAGAAGGGAAAGCAAAGCAAAAGCAGTGAGGTCAGCAAAGGGTTGGGTCTGGTGGACTCTCATGAGCTCGGAAAGTGCCACGTGAGACATCTGTGTGATTAGAGGGTATTCCTTGATTTCAACTCCAGCCAAAACAAACAAATAAAAAAAAATTGTACTGTTTTCTTCAGTTCGTATTCAACATATCTCTTCAAGTTTGTTTGGGGAGCTTTAAACACAATATTTTCTTTGATGGTTGAAAGCTGTACTCATTTTAATTGGATGCTGCTCAGAGCCCAGGTATCATCAAACACCTAAACTCTGCCGAGTGTTTACGTGGTTGTAGCTGTTTGTTCTCACAGCCTGATAATTATAGTCGGTAAAGATAAAACAAATGATATTATAATGACAAATAAGAGTGAACTCAGATTTGAAGAAAGCTATTATGTAATTACATCATTTAAAACCATAACAAGAGATCAACAGTTACTTGTTTAGATTTTTGATTCTACATAATTCAGAATGAAGGATATTTTGTGAGCTAAAAAGGCTAATACAAATTTGTTTACTGCTTGGATATTTCACTCATTATTTCTATTTTTATTACTCTTGTATTATTTTATAATCATTTTTAAAGTTTTAATGGGATCAAATCTATAAATATTTTCTAAGTGTATCTATATTTTCCTCAGTTTACTTCTGTAGAGATTTGTGAAATTATTGTCTATATTTGCTTATATACTTTTCTCTAATATGGTATAAAATTGGTACCAAAGTTGATCTTGTGATTTAGTAAACACATTAATTTTCCAAAGTGCCTCATTTACCAAACATTTGTTGAAAATCTTTTTCCATGCCATGTAATATTTACACTCTTTTTTTTTTTTTTTTGAGACAGAGTGTCACTTTGTCGCCCACACTGTAGTGCTGTGGCATCAACCTCGCTCACAGCAACCCTGAGTTCAAGTCATCCTCTTGGTTCAGCTGGACTACAGGCACTTGCCACCATGCCTGGCTAATTTTTCTATTTTTAGTAGAGACAGGGTTTTGCACTTCCAAGCCCAAATGATCCTCCTGCTTCAGCCTCCCAGAGAACTAGGGTTATAGGCATGAGCCATTGCCCCAGGCTAATATTTACTTACACATATTAAAAAAAATAATAAAACTAATGCATATTCACATTGTCAGACTTGACAAATAGAGAAAAATCATAAAGTATGATTTTATATTCTTTAATCTACTGTACCATAATCCTGCAGTCCCCAATCCCTGGGCCACACCCTGGTTCTGGTTTATGATCTGTCAGGAACCAGGCTGCACAGCTGGAGGTGAGTGGCAGGCAGAGAGCTGGGCGTCATCTTTATTTACAGCCATTCCCACTGCCCACGTCACTGCTCAGCTCCTCCTCCTGTCAGAGAAGTGGTGGCATTAGATTTTCAGAGAAGCATAAACCTACTATAAACTGTGCATAACAGGATCTCAGCGGTGAGCCCCTAAAGAGACACCAATGCCTGATGGTCTGAGATGGAGATGTAATTCACCCAAATCATCCCCAAACCATCTCACACCCCTTGGGACCATGGAAGAATTGTCTCCCATGAAACCAGTCTCTGGTACCAAAAAGATTGGGGACTGCTGCCATAACACATAGATTGTGCTTAAATATGTGTTTTACATTCAATTTATTTTATATGCAGTATATATTTCCACATAAAAATAATTTTTTAAATGGTTTTGAGCTTTTGCACTCAAGTTGATGGCCATAATTATAAACATTATTTATACCTGACTCAGTTGACTTAATTGGTTTCAGTATTCTCCATCAGGCATTTAAAACTAAGACTTTACTATTTTTGAAATCTTTATTATCAAAGTATTCCAAATACTTTGAATTGACAGTTGACTGTCATTTTCATATCAATTAAAATTAATGTCCGAGGAGTATTTTATTTATTTATTTATTTTATTATTTTTCATTAAATCATAGCTGTGTACAATAGTGCAATCAAGGGGTACAATGTGCTGGTTTCATATACAATCTTAACTATTTTCATCAAACTGATTAACATAGCCTTCCTGGCAATTTCTCTGTTATTATATGAAGACATTTGTGTTCTGCATTT
>CAUYON010166877.1:0-16592 GCA_963573935.1 Arctocebus calabarensis
TTATATAGTGATCAAGAAAATGCCATGAAGGCTATCTGTAACAGTACGATGAAAACATTTCTGAATGTATATGAATCATGCCCTATGATTGCACCAATGTACAGAATTATGATTCAATAAAATTATTTAAAAAAAAAAAAAGAAAAGCCCACTAAGTGCCCAGCACAAGAGAAAAAAGAAACCCCAAAGAAAGGTTTTACCAATGAATTCTAGAGTAAAGGGAAGATGATTCCACTGAGTTCATTCTTTTAAATTCGTTTTTAGCCAAAGAAGAATCAAAAAGACTCAATGCAACCCTGTACAATGACTCAAATATGCTCAAGAAATATTATTCTCAATCTGATTTTTTTTCCTACAAAGGAAAACTTTTCATTGGGAGGGTCGAAGAAAGAAAAATGTCTCAGAAAATTTACTCATGTATCCTTTCATGGGAAGCTACTAATGGGACCAGGCACAGTGGCTCACATCTGTAATCTTTACACTTTGGGAAGTAGAGTTGGAAGAATGACTTGATGTCAGGAACGTGAGAACAGCCTGAGCAAGAGTGAGACCCCTGACTCTACGAAACTAAAAACAATTTGTAGGGTGCACTGATACATGCCTGTAGTCCCAGTGACTCCAGAGGATGAGGCAGGAGGATCATTTTAAACCAGGAGTTTGAGGCTACATGGAGCTACAATGATGCCACCACATTAAAGCTGGGGTGATAGAGTAAGATCCTGTCTCAAGAAAAAACAAGTAGAAGCTACTGATGGCTATGCTACTATATAGGGATATAAAATAAGAAAATAATGTGGAATACAAAAACTAATGACACCAATACAGAAGAGAGAGAAAGGCTGTCCCCCGAATGGTGGTGAAGGGAGATGCCAGGGCAAGAGCTGTGCAAGTGGCCTAGAGAGGACCCAGTCCTGATTAGAGTCAATGTGGAGGGCGCCAGAAATAAAGTCACCAAGAGGATAAATTTAAAAAAAAAAAAAAAAGAGGATAAATTTAGCAGATTGTTAACATCTTTGAACACACAGAGAGGAGATTTTTCAGCACAGAGTCTTTAGGTGAATTAGTAATAGATATCTAAAAATTAAATAAATCCATATCTCTCAGACCTTTCCTTACAAAGGCAAATAATGTAACCTAATTGTATGTATCCTCATACTAATTTGAAATAAAAAAAATGCTTACAGATTATATAATTGCCTATATAGATAACACAAGGAATCTATAGGCAAATTTTTTAAATATTAGATCTCAATAAGTTACCAGGTTATAAAGAGCCTATTTTTAAAATCTTCAGCACACCAGTAGAAATTATAATTAAATATAACATTTACACTGCCATTCACTAGAGCACTAAAACTCATAATTGAGCAAATAAAAGGTATACAAGTTCTTTGTGGAAAATGTTATAATACACGTATGTGTATGTTTATTTAAAAAACTAAATAACTTTAAAAAATGTTAAACCACATCAAGGCTGTGGATGAATAGATTTGATAGTATAAAGATGGCATTTCTCCCCAATTCATCAATAAACCCAAATAAAATTTCAAGGAAGAAATCCCAACAAGATTTTAAATAAAATTTGGCAAGCTAAAAAAAATTAAATAAAATGAAATGTAATTATTAAAATCAAGGAAAACATAAAGGAAAATGCAACAATAATAATAACAGTAATAAAAAATGTTATAACTACAATGATATACAACCAAATACAGATCAAACTAAACATTACATATGGAAGAATCAGAAAAGGATGTATGTGTGTGGATTGAAGGAGCAAATAAGATTACATCGTCATCTTTCCCTAGGGTGTATAAATAGGAAAAAGGTCAATTTTTTTTTTCTTTTGAGACAGTCTCACTTTGTCACTCTCAGTAGAGTGCCATGGCATTCCAGCTCACAGCAACCCCAAACTCTTGAGCTTAAGCGATTCTCTTACCTTGTCTCTCCAAGCAGGTGTACTACAGGCACCCACCACAGCGTCCTGCTAGTTTTTGTCGGAGTTGTCATTGCTGTTTAGCTGGCCAAGGACGGGTTTGAACCTGCCAGCCTCGGTGCATGTGGCCAGCACATCACCACTGTGCTATGGGCGCCGAGCCTCAATATTTTTTAAAAGTCATTTATTTAGCAAAAAGGACATAAATACTCAAAGAAATATCTAAACTAGTTGAAAATGGTTATCACTAGGTAAAAGGAATGAAGGGAAAGGAAAAGAGGATGCTATTTTTCACATTTGACCTTTTAGAATCATTTGACTTTTTAATATTATAGATATGTATCACTTGAAAGTGAACAAAAGTAATAATCAAAGAAATCAAGGGTTTTTTAATTATTTCATTTTTTTATAAAGTGTCTTCTTATTCAGATTTTAAAACTCAGCTCAGTTGAAACCGTTACATTTTCTCTTGTACCTGAAAGAGCATGTTTTAAAAATTTATGGATACTCTGTAGTTTATTTTCCTCCCTGCAGGAGAAAAAAAAAAAAAAAAAAGAATGGACTGAGGCATATCAGAGAAGAAATTCTCAATGAATTGTCCCCATTCCCACCATTCTGTCTTCAGAATGTCTTTTGTGCTAACTCTTAGTCCTATCACATCAAATCTAATTCTTTATAATTATTTGTTTTTATGTTTTCTGTAAATTATAAATTTATAGTATTGACATATAGTATTGACCTTTGTGTCTCCCACGCCTAGCCCAGAGCCCAGGAAATATTAGAGAGTACTCAATAGAAGTTCATTACCTTAAAGAGGTTAAGGACAGAAAAGGGGAGGAAGGGGAAAGAGATTATGAGAAGAAAAAGAGGCATTGCCTGGACATCGGATATGAGTCATTGCAAACAAACAAAAAAAAGATACCTGAATTATTCCAAAATTTAGTAGTTCAATAGGAAGACAAGGTAGTAAGAAAGAATGAGAAAGAGTAGCCAGTGAGTTGGAAGGAAAACAGAAATTGTTGAGTCACCAAAGGACAGGCAGTTAGAAAGTGCTTCAAGCAGTAGATTATAGTTGACCATGTCAGTGCTGCTGAGAATTCTGGTGGGATGAGGACAGGGTCTGGCATGCTGAAACAGCTGGTGCCCCTACTGTAGCCATCTCCAAGGAGAGGTGGAAGGAAAAACTGTTGCCAGAAACATTGAGATTCATTCGCCAAACTCATTTGTTACTTTGGTGTGTAACAAGCAACTCTTCATAAGAACAGGAATCTTGATGAGTAATCACTTGCAGCAAATAAAGACAGCACTGAGACTATTCAAAGCAGCGACTCCCTAGCAATAGTGGCACAGGGTTCTGTGGAGTAGTAGAGAAAGAAATGGATGTGTTACCACATGTGTGTGTGGGGGGGGTAATTTCCCTTCCATACTCTTGGTTAGTTGTTACGCTCACTCATAGGGCACATGTTGTGGTAATGAAATGATAACTTTTCCCCAAGATGGGAAGCTTTAACGCTGAAATGAGGATGGTTCATGTGAGTTCACCCTTTGGCTGCCAGGGTAGGGTCTGTTGGGGGCTGGTTTTAGCCCGCTCAGAAGCCACAGTTACAGTAAACAAAGACTGTAAACCAGGTTGATTGCTCAAGTTGGTTGAATTCTTATATTTCCTGGAGACCCTCCCTTCCTGCTTACAAAGCCTCACTGGGCTATGGAAAAATATAATCTTAAAAACAAGAGTCAACTCTGTCAAGGAGTTGGAGGTGAAAGGACAATTGCAGGAGGAAAATGCAGAGTCAATAAAAACATTAATGAAAATACTACTTTGGCATAATTGTATGCTGATAGGAAGAATCAATTCTGTCAGCATAGTAGAAAGGTGGAAACTCGGGATGGGAAAGGAAGGAGGTACCACTGTAAAAACAAATCCTCTGAGGAGAAGAGAGGGCTTGTGTGAGGCTGGCCTCAGGAGCAAGAATGAACACTTCCCTTGTAAAGGGAAGGAAGGTGCCCTCTGTAGGAGCAGAGAAAAATGGGTTAGTAAAATTGGTGCTGGGAAGATGGATTACTTCTCATCTGACTGCATCTATTTTTCTGTTAGATGTGTAGCATTTGCATACAGTAAAAGGGGAGTTTATTTTTCAAAAATGAGTAATATTGAGTAGTATATACAGGGATAAAATGCCACTTTAGTTTCTAGAATAAGTTTTATCTGTTGGGGCAAAAAAATCTAACGACAATGCCAAGCTTGGAAAATGCCTCTAGGAAATATTATAATATGTTCTAAATTTATAAATGAGGAAATATATAATTTAACTTTACATTAAAACCACTAACCAAGAAACCATTGCAACATTTTGAACTCAAGGCTTGCCTCAGATACACAAATCCAAGGTACTTTGCAGGTGCATTTAATTATCATTTTCAGTATCAAAAAAGGACAAAAAATGTATTTAACTGCTTACATACCTTATTTTATTTAATTTTCATAAAATATTTATTAACTGTTTTCCTTTAAAAAAGTAAAAATCGTCAAGAATGGGAGAAAAAGTATCCAATGTACTCATCCCTACTTTGAAACTAATTTATAGCTTTCATGGAAGGCTATAACCCAATTATAGCACAAGAATATGGGGAAAGGAGCAAGGAAGGGGAGAGGGGAGATGGGCTGAGAGAAGTTTAATTGGTGGGCCCACACCTATGGTGCATCTTAGAAGGGTACAGGTAAAACTTATTAAATGCAGAATATAAATGTATTAACACAATAATTAAGAAAATGTCATGAAGGCTATGTTAACCAGTTTGATAAAAATATTTCAGATTGTGTATGAAACCAGCACATTGTACCCCATGATTGCATTACTGTTACACAGATATGATTTAAGAAAGAAAGAAAGAAAGAGAGAGAAGAGAAGAAAGAAAGAAAGAATGAGGTATCCTTTTAATTTGGGGAGCAGAAGAGACCAAAGTGCAACTTTATTCAGTCACAGTGAATCCAGATTCATTTGACACCAGGTGCCTCCACCATGCCTCCTAAATTCAACCCCAATGAGACTAAAGTCTTATACTTGAAATGCACTGATGGTAAAGTTAGTGCCATGTCTTCCCTGGCTGCCAAGATTAGCCCTGGTGATCTGTCTCCAAAAGTGATTGGTGATGACATGCCAAGGCAACCAGTGACTGGAGGAATTTGAGGATTACAGTGAAACTGACCATTCAAAACGTACAGGCCCAGACTGAGGTAATGCCTTCTGCCTCTGCCCTGACCATCAAACCCCTTGCGAAACTGCCCAGAGAAAGAAGAAAACAGAAAAAGATTAAACACAGTGGAAATATCACTTTTGATAAGGTTGTGAACATTACTCAACAGATGCAGTACCAATGTTTAGCCAGAGAATTCTCTGGAGCCATTCAAGAGATCCTAGGTACTGCCCAGTGTGTGGGCTGCAATGTTAATGGCTGTCACTCTTGTGATGTCATAGAAAACAGTGGTCAGGTAGTTGAGAAGTACAAAGGAAAATATTTCAGTATTTCAATAAAGAATTATTTGACAACCAAAAACAAACAAACGGCAATAACAACAACAAAAACCACATCCACAAAAGGCAATGGTACTATTGCTCAAGCATTACTAAGAAAAATGGCAGAATAATCTACTCCCATCTATAAGTTAGGAATCATTGTACTGACAACCTCAGCTGGCATCATGGACCACGAAGAACCAAGACAAAACCACACAAGAGGGAAAATACTGAGGTTTGTTTTTTTTTTCTAGAGATGTAATAAATACTACAAACAAAATGCCTCAATGGACAAAAAAACGGGGTAGGACTATAAATAAATTTTATTTTCTTCTTTCATTCTTGTGTTTTTTTTAAGTTTTTTACACTGATCATTTGTTTTGCTTTTTAGTTTCAGAAAACCTCTACAATATATGGGTTTTAAAATCAGGAAATACGAATCTGATTTTAAACTCTTTTAAATACTTTGGAATCACAAAGCCTCATTGTTACTCAATTTAAAATTGAGTTGAAAATTGAAAAACATGGAAAATGTAACTGTGGTTATACTAAAAGTTTTAAGCTTATAAAGATAGTATTTGATTGTTCCTAAATGGCATTCTTAATAAAAATTGATCTCTTTCACTTAGAACTTTCTTTGAGACAAAATTGCAAATTTCATTCTCAGTGCAAGACCCTTGCTTAACTTTGTCTTGCATTCCATTCACCACTTTGAAGCAGGGGCCATTGCTAGGATGTTATAATAAGAGGCTTAGTAAGGGTCAGGAAAGAAAGAGCAAGACCAACCACACTGCTTATATTTCTACACATTCTAAGTGTGAATACCCTTTCCCACCCAACATCCCTTAACTTTTAGCACTTTGATATTCTGACACAGATCATGTTTTTGCAGATCTAGAGACCACTTGAATAATCCAAACTCTCATGACTGTGTTCTACATGTATACATGCAAATGTATATGAGGAGAAATAAGGAAGTAGCTGATCCACAAAAATAAAAAACATTTTGAAAGTAATGCAGCTTCCTCATCTCACCTCAGGTCAGGCACTGCTTGATACATAAACATCCTCTAACAGATAAGGTTAATTTCCCTTATATGCCTTAAATCCCATTGAATTAGAGAACTACTATACTGTAGTTCAATAAAGAAAAGAATGGAAGTAGATGAAATGTGATTTCATGGGAAGCACACTGAGTTGAGCTGAGTTCTGAGCCCTGCTACCAAGTATAGCTTTGGGTTAAATGTTAAATTCAAGAGTAAAGCTGAAAAAAAAAAAAAAAACTATACACCACTTGAGTTCTAACATTCCATTATTTTCTTCACAAGCACTGAAGATTAGGCTAAATGAATAAATCATATAAAATTCCATTATTTTTCAAATTCCAAATTGCAAACATATCACAATATGTTAAGCAACAGTTCTTTCTTAGCAAATAATTCATTTTCTCTAGCAACACTGAGGCTTTTACATGATGTCTTTAACTCCCACTACTCTGGATACTACATAAATATTTCTAATGAAACATAAGCCTCTTGTAGTCAATGGCAGCTTTGGTATATAGTTTTATATCTTCAGCTGAGATCCTCTTAGGGCTACTTAATTCCACAAGGTGAACCTGAATTAATGCTCTGACATGGGACTTCCAAGGGCCACCTAGGTTCCACCTCTGTAAATAAGCTGGAACAACACTACCCAGAACAATAACTACTCACTATCAGCATGGGCTGGGAGTGATTTGTGTTACTTCATTTAAAGATGAAAGAAAACTTTTTAAATTGCCTTCATGATGAGATATGGTGAGAAGAGTATTGGCCCAAGTAATAATATATAATCTTATAATACTGCTCATCATTTGCATTAGCAATTTTGAGGCTTCATTACTCCCAAATGTCCATATCCATCTTCAGTTCTAAATAACATCCTGTTCTACACTCATATTTCCAACTTCTGACTAGATATCTCTCCCACTTTTCAGCCCATAGACATCTGAGACTCAACGTATGAAAAACTGAGCTCATCATCTCCTTCCCTTACTTTTCAAATATGTTCTCTTTCCTGTGTCTGTGATCTTAGAGGACTGCTATCATTTTAGGGAGTTGGATTTTAAACCTCAGTCTGTCATCTTTGACTTCCCTCTATCATGCCTAATCAGTTGTCATGTGATGTTAGCTCATGTCAACTACCCTTCCAGTATCTCTCTCATCCATCTTCTCTTCCCTATGTCCACTGCCCAATCCGCAAGTTTATACACTATTCTCCCTGATACGAGTCTCTTCCCTCTCCCCTTCAATCCATCTAGCACATCACTGCCAAGTAAACTTTCCAAAAGCACAGGACCAAAATTTATATTTCACTACCCACCAAAACCCCAAACCTACCTACCTACCCCAAACCTTTCAGAGACATGTATTTATTAGAGCATATTGCTTTTCAGAATTTTTTAATTTTTCAAAGGCAGATAAATGCTTCCTTACACAAAAAACTGACACAGAACTCTAATTTATAGAACAGACAATACTAATGATTAAGTTAAAAATCATTATCTTTATGTATTAGAAAATCAATTAATGAGAAAAATGAGGCTCTTTTGGTAAACACAAAAATCTGAAATAAAAGAATGGCGAACTATATTCTTATATTAATTTATTTCTGCTTTTTATTTTGGTGGAACAAAAATAAGTCAAGAGGTGGCATAATTTTAATGTCTCTAATTTTTAATGTTTATGTATTACATTTTGGGTGGTTGTTTGTTTTGGCAGGGTTTATTATTTGGGATTCATTGAGGGTACAATGAATTAGGTTATACTGATTGTGGTTATTAAGTAAAATCCCTCTTGTAATTGTGTCCCATCCACAAAAGGTGTGCCATACACCATTTAAATGAAATTTGTTACACTTTTCTCAGTAATAGCATTCTTTTATTCCAAGCTAACCTTTTTTTATTATTTTTCTTAAATTCAGAACTTTACAAGTATACACACATTTTGGTTACATAATGTGATTTTGTACAAGTCAAAGTTATAAGTATGCCCTTCACCCAGAATGTGTGCACTGTGCCAGGTAAGTGTGAATTTACCCAACCTCTCCTGCTCCCTCCCACCTACTTGATTTCCATTGAGTTTTACTTCCATATGTGTGCACAAGTGTTGAAGGACTAGTTCTAATGCAGGATTGAGTGTATGTGGTATTCGTTTTCCATTCTTGCATTACTTCTCTTAGAAAACTGCTCTCCAGTTCCATCCAGGTTGTTACAAAAGATACTAAATGACCATTTTTTATATTTATACTGAGTAGTACTCCATGGTATACATATACCACATTTTATTAATTTACTCATGTATTGATTAGGTTGTTTTCACTTACTTGCAATTGTGAATTGCCCTGCAATAAACATACAAGTATAAGTGTCTTTTGTATATAATGACATTTTTTCCTTTGGGTACATACCTAGTAGTGGTATTGCTGAATCGAATCATAGGTCTACTTTTATTTCTTTGAGATGTCTCCATACTACTCTCCATAGAGATTGGGCTAGTTTGCAGTCCCACCAACAATGTAAGAGTGTTTCTCTCTGCATGCATGCCAGAACTTGTTGTTTTCAATTTTTTTTTTTTGATGAATGCCATTCCACAGGAGTTATGTAATATCTCATTGTGGTTTTAATTTGTTTTTCTCTAATTATTAGAGATTTTTGAGCATTTTTCATGTGTTTGTTGGCCATAAGACTATCTTAATTTAAAAATTTTCTATTCATATTTCCTGCCCAATGTTACATGGGGTCATTTGATTTTCTCTTGCTGATTTGCTTGAGTTCTTTGTAGACTCTGGTTACCAACTCTTCATTGGATATATAGCATGCAAATATTTTCTTCCATTCTACAGATTGTCTAATTATTGTAGTATGTCCTTGGCTGTGCAGAAATTTTTTATTTGGATTAAGAATAATTTGTTTATTTTTGTTGTTGCTATGATTGCTTTTGGTGTCTTCTTCATAAATTCTTTCTGTAGGCCAATATCTTTAAGACTTTTCCAATACTTTCTCCTTGAAGTCTTATAGTTTAGGTTTAAGTCTTTTCATTCATTGAAAATTAATTTTTGTGAGTGACGAGAGTTGCAGATCCTGTTTCCATCTTGTACATGTAGCTATCCAGTTTAATTTATTAAATATGGATTATTTTCCCGGGTATATGTTTTTGTCTGCTTTGTCAAAGATCAGGTGGATATGTGAGGATGATTTCTTCTCTGGGTTCTGTGTGTGTGGTTTTTTTTTTTTTTTTTTTTTTGCAGTTTTTGGCCAGGCCCGGGTTTGAATCCACCACCTCCGGTATATGGGGCTGGCACCCTACTCCTTTGAGCCACAGGCACTGCCCTGGGTTCTGTGTTCTGATCCATAGATCTGTGTCTCTGTTTTGGCCAGTACCATGCTGCTTGGTTACTAGAGCCATCCTCAGCCTTCTAAGACATAATAATGGCCAGCCTAGGATTTTGTACCCTGAAAAACTAAGTTTTCTTATATGAGAAAGAAATGAAGACTTTCTCAGATATGGAATCGCTGAGGAAATTTGTGAAGACCAAACCTGACCTGCAGAAAGTGCTCAGAATTGAATTATACACTGATTGGCACAATAGACACACATCAGGGAAAATCACCCAAAAGCTAAAGTTCAGAGCCCAGATACTATAATGGATCAAGAGGTAAAACAAAGTAATAAGGGTCTACCCAATAGGATAAACAGAAATCCGCCACATATATCAATTCTTCAACAAATGTGAATGGCTTGAACTCCTCACTAAAGAGACATAGGCAGGCTGAATGGATAAAAAAGGTAAAAACCAAGCATCTGCTGTCTCCAGGAAACACACCTGACTCACACAGACTCATTTAGACTGAAGGTGAAAGGATAGAAAACAACACTCCATGCAAATGGAACCAAAGGAAAGCTGATATAGCCATTCTCATATCAGATAACATAGGCTTCAAATCAACAAAAACACAGGAAGGCAAAGACAGTCTTTACATAATAGTGAAGAGAACAACTCAACAAGAAGATTTAACAATCTTAAGTATTTATATACCTAACACAGGAGTGCCAAGATTCATAAAACAAATTCTACTCAATTTAAACAAAATGATAAACATCAGCACTATAATTGCCAGGGACAGCAATACCCCACTGACAGAACAGAACAAATACTCCAAACAGAAAATATGCAAATAAATAAGGGACTTAAGCAGAACTCTAGAAGAAATGGGCCTAACCAACATTTACAGAACTTTCTAACCCCAAAACTACTAAATATAAGTTCTTCGCATCAGCTCATGGAAGCTTCTCTAACACTGATCACATCTTAGGCCATGATACATTTCAGCAAATTTTAAAAAGTAGATATTATACCATATATCTTTTCATGTCACAGTAGAATAAAATTAGAAATCAATTCCAACAGAAAAATTCATCCTTTCACAAAGTCACAGACACTAAACAACCTATTGCTAAATGATAGTGGGGTCAGAGAGGCAACAAAGATAGAAATAAAAAGATTATTTGAACTAAATTATAATAGACAAGTTATCAAAATCTGTGGGATACAGTAAAAGCAGTCCTGAGAGGAAAACTCATAGCCTTAAATGCCCACATCCAAAATACAGAAAGATTACAAATCAACTGTCTAATGAATTGTCTCAAGGAACTGGAAAATGGAGAGCAAACCAATCCCAAAACCAGCAGAAGAAAAGAAATAACCAGGATTAGAGCAGAAGATTAATGAAGAAAAAAGTTGGTTCTTTGTAAAAAGAAACATAATTGGCAAGCCTCTTGCTAAATTAGCCAGAAATATAACAGAAAGGACTCTAATAAGCTCCATTAAAAATGAAAAAGGAGAAATCACAACTGATACCACAGAAATACAAAACATGATCTCTGAATACTATAATAATCTCTATGCTCATAAAATTGAAAATGTAGAGGAAATGACCAAATTCTTGGAAACATACAATCTCCCTAGGCTCAATCGGGAAGAAACAGAACTACTAAACAGACCATTGTCAAACACTGAAATTGAAGCATCAATAAAAAATTTCTAACAAAAAAGTCCCATACCAGATGATTTCACACCCAAATTTTATCAAAACTACAAAGAAGAACTTGTACTTATACTTCAGAAATTATTCCATAACATTGAGAAGGAAGGAATCCTCTCCAACTCATTCTATGAAAGCAATACACCTTGATACCAAAGCCAGGGAAAGATACAACTAAAAAGAAATCTAAAGACCAATATCCCTTACTAATATAGATGCAAACATTCTCCATAAAATCTTAGTAAACCAAATTCAGCTGCACATCAAAAACAATAATGCATCACAAGTAAGTGGACTTAATCCCAGAAATGCAAATATGGTTCCACAAATGCAAATCTGGTGAACATTATGGTGAACATAATTCACCACATAAATAGATGCAAAACAAAGACCATATAATCCATTCAATAGATACAGAGAAAAACATTTGACAAAATTCAGCACCCTTTTATGATAAAATCATTAAACATAATAAGGATAGGGTGGCGCCTATGGCTCAGTGAGTAGGGCACCGGCCCCATATACCAAGGGTGGCGGGTTCAAACCCAGCCCTAGCCAAACTGCAACAATAACAACAACAACAACAAAATAGTCGGGCGTTATGGAGGGTGCCTGTAGTCCCAGCTACTCGGGAGGCGGTGGCAAGAGGATAGCCTAAGCCCAGGAGTTGGAGGTTGCTGTGAGCAGTATGATGCCACAGCACTCTATCAAGGGTGATAAAGTGAGACTCTGTCTCTACAAAAAAAAATAATAATAATAATAAGGATAGATGAGACATTTCTCAAAATTATAAAGAAGACTATATATGACAAACCAACAGCCAACATCATATTGAACAATGAAAAATTGAATGCATTCCTGCTTAGAACTGGAGCTAGACATGGTTACCCACTTCCACCACTTCTATTCAGTAAAGTGCTGGAAGTCCTCACCAGCGCAATCAGGCAAGAGAAGGAAATTAAGGGTATCTAAATGGAGAAAGAAAAACTATTGCTCTTTGTGGACAATATAATCTCTTACCTAGAAAAATCCAAAGATTCAACCAAGAGTCTCCTGAAATTGATAAATAAATTAAGCAAAGTCATAGGTTACAATATCAATGTACACAAATCAGTAGCTTTTACACATGCTAATAACAGTCACATGGAGAATCCAATCAAAGACGCAATACCCATGAATGAAGATAGAAAGGAACTCTTATACACTGTTGGTGGTAATGCAAACTAGTATAACCTTTACAGAAAATTGTATGACAATACCTCAGAGAACTTAAAGTAGACCTACGATTTGATCCAGCAATCCCACTGCTGGGTAGATATCCCAAAGAAAAGAGGTCATTTTATAAAAAGGACACCTGCACACAAATGTTTACAGCATCGCAATTCACAATCACAAAGACATGGAAACAATCCAAGTGCCCACCAATACATGAATGTATTAACAAAATGTGGTGTATGCATGCTATGGAGTAGTACTCAGCCATTAAAAAAACTGGTGATCTAGCATCTTTTTTGACAACCTAGTGGGAATGGAAACCATTCTTCTAACTGAAATATCACAAGAATTGAAAAACAAACACATGTACTCGATACCAAATTGGAACATCCAACAACACTTAAGTGCCCATATGGAAGTAAATCACAATGAATATCAAGCTGGGGGAGGGAGAAGGAAGGAATAGGTAAATTCACACCTATTGGGTATAGTGCACATTGTCTGGATGAAGGCCACTCATAACTTTGACTCAATCTGTACAAAAACAAAGTATATAAATAAACATGTATCCTCTAATATTATGAAATTTTAAAAAAGAAAAAAGGGGAAATGGAGATACAATACTATTCACAATAGCAACAAAGAAAATAAAATACCTAGGAATATATTTAACTAATGCGGTGAAAGACTTCTGTAGAGAGAATTATGAAACACTGAGGAAAGAAATTGCAGAGGATGTAAACAGCTAGAAAAACATGTTCATGGATTGGCAGAATCAACATTGTTAAAATATCTATATTACTCAATGTGATTTACAGATTTAGTAAAATCCACATTAAAATACCAATGTCATTTATTGCAGATCTAAAAAAATGGTTCTACACTTTATACTAAACCAGAAAAGACACCCAACAGCCAATGCAACCTTATGTCATAAGAACAAATCAGGCACTTCACCAGACTACAAGGCTATAGTAACCAATACAGTTTTAAAATATATATTTCAACATATATTTCAATGTGTAAGTTTAAATTATGTATCTATGGAACTCCTGAAGCACTTGCATAGAATCTTAGAGTTAATGAAATGTAGTTTGATTCCTAAAGGAGCTAGTTTTCATGAAAAAAAAAATGTAGAGAAAGAAAAGAAACAGTTTGAAACCCTTGCCATAAAAGAAAGTGATTGATAATCTAGACTCAATCTATTTTTCTTACCTCATATCTTCTATTGCATTTCACCCATTTTGAAAAAGAAAGAAAACTTGGTATGTTTTTTTCTAATTATTGATGCAAGAATGCATATAAAACAAAAGAATAAAATAGAAAAAATCACCCATAATCCCTCAATCTGAGCATAACTACTAGAAATGTTTCTAGTGTAATTTTCCTTCAGTATTTTTCCTGGTGAGATTGATACTGCTGGGAACAGTGGTGCACACCTGTTGTCCCAGCTACTTAAGAGGTTTAGGTGAGAGGATCACTTGTGTCCAAGAGTTTGAGGCCAGCCTGGGCAACATAGTAAGACTGATAGTTATGTTATAGAGAACCATGCCAAGCACTAAAGATACTACCTCATTTACTCACAAACATTCTATTATGCAATTAATTTTATACTTTCCATTTTATATTGAAGAAATAGAGTATAAAAGAGCTTGAGTAACTTGCCCAAGGTCACATAGTAGATTGAACAACTGGGCTCCAAACCAGTATCTATCCCACTCCAGAGACTATGTGATTAACTACAACACTGAGTGCTCTCCCTTTTCATGCCCTCTTTCACTTACTTTAACTCTGCCCTCTTTAATTTACTATACCCTGAAGACATCTCCCTGTTCTGATGCCATTCCCTTTCCTAGGATTACCCTTTTCCCCACTTCTGCCTAGCCAAATCCTTCTTATCATTCAAATGCCACCTTCTTTTCAGTCTTCTCTAATCCATCTCCAGCCCTTCCTTCTAGAATTCCAAATAATACACTTTCCCATACTTTTTCATCTAGTCCCTCCTCCTGTGTCAACGTCCTCCCTTTCCCCAGCCTCCCATACTGTAACATAGACAGCAGCAGGAGTTTACTATATTTGTCAGTGCTGAGTGGCCCTGCTCCAGTTCCCACGCTTTGGACCTTGGGCTGAGCAGTTACTCTAGGATGAGCTTCTGGGACAGAGGGAAACAGCTTAGCCCTCTGATACTAACTGCAAACTGAAGCTCCTGTGCACAAAAGTTAAGAAAACCATTTCTTCTGTGATTTTGGCAAAGCCAATCTGCCACCCCTCCCCCAGGGCTGCCTGTTGCTTTTTTAACTCCTTTTCCCTCAAGGCTGCCCTTGACATTGCTTTGAAGAGGATTTCCTCTTGATAAGGCACTCTAAATGCGGGATAATGCCAGCTTTGTGACCTGCCCTGGGTTCTGCAAGGGCAGCCGTGGTGGCTAAACAAATTTTCTTTGCTGTATTCCAAAGTTTTCATGGCCCCTTAAAGAGGTCATGGCAATTGAAAAGCAAACGTTCTGGATCCAAGATTATGAAACTTAGTTTCGTGGAACTGTAGTTTCTGAGCTTCTCAAGTCATCTCTAGGGGTTCTTGAAGTAAAGTGTGGTTATGTTTATCCAATCCACTTTTTTAAGGGTGAAAACAAGGGATTATCTGTACATACTCCAACTGGAATGTGGCAGTGACTGGGCTTAAAAACCATGAACTTTCTGAGTGTGTGCCAATTGTAGAGAGTTTGCTGATGTATTTCTAAAATACTACAACCTTATGACAGGGATGTGGGAAAATGTGAATCTCCAACCTGAACTTTGCCCTGAATTCAAGAACCACATATCCAATTGCTTACCATCTTTACCTGGATATATGAGAGACAGCTCACATTTAACATACCTAAAATGAGTTCCTGATATTTTCTCTGGTCCAGCTTACCCTACCCCAAAAAACAAACTCTGCTCCTTCCTCAATTTTTCCATCTCAGCTAACAGCTACCTCATTCTTCCAATTGCTGACATCAAACAGCTTGGTGTCATTCTTGTCTTTTTTTTCCTTCTTGCACCCCATATCTGGTCCAGAGCAAATCCCATTGGCCCTACTGCTAGTGTGTGACCACTGTTCATTGTCCCATTGTCACTATTCTGTCCCAAGTTACCACCATTTCCTTTCTGCATTATTGTGGTAACTTACTAACAGGTTTCTCTGCTTTTCCCTGGCCCATTTTCAGTCTATTCTCCACCTGGCAGCCAGGGTGATATTGTTGGAACTAAATGACATCTAACAAAACCCTCCAGTGACTTTTCATTTTCACTCACAGTAGAAGCTTTTCTGTTCCTTGAACATGACAAGCCCACTTCCATTTCAGGGCTTTGCACTCTGTCTTTACTCTACTCAGAAAGCTTTTCACCAGAACTCCACAGGGCTATCTCCTTCATTCCCCAGGTTTTTACTTATAGTTCATCTCCTTATTGAGGCCCTCCCTAGCCATACTCTCTAAATTGCAAAACAAACACCCCCCCCATTTCCATTTCCCCTCCTTGTCTTACTTTTCTACTTAGGACTATGGAGAGCTAACAAGGGATGCATTTTGTGTATTTACCATGTTAGTAGGTAACTACTCCACTAAAAGATTAGTTCCATCAGGGCAGAAAATTTATCTTTTCACTAACTACTACATAGGCAGTGTCAAAACAGTGCCTGACACATAGTAGTCACTCAAAAAACATTAAGTAATCTGGCCCTATAGTTCAGGGGTTAGAGCACTGTTCTTGTAAAAAACATGAAAATGCCATGAAGGCTAACTGTAACAGTACGATCAAAACATTTCTGAATGTATATGAATCGTGCCCTATGATTGCAC